>JAGTTH010005612.1:0-37125 GCA_022606485.1 Agraylea sexmaculata | reverse complement strand
ATTATCTCGTTTCTGAACGTGTATTAAATTGGATATTTACTCTACAAGCGTTTAGAATAAAAGAAAATTTATAGTGGGTTTTTAGTGGTTTAAATAAAAAATATATTTCATCATATAAAATTGCATTCTGTTTTAACTTGCCATATTATTTGAGATAACCTATGCGACCAATTAATATTAAATTCAATTTTTCATACAAGATAAGTGTTGTGTTTCACCAGGTGATTGATTACACCTACAGGTGAATTATTATATGATTCATTTGCTTCTGATTAGTTGACATTCCCTGATTTTTGGGGGCGTGTCGTGGGTGTGTCTTCTCAAATGCGTCATTATAATATTGTGTCGTCTCGTGATCAACAAAAATTTATTTTTAATCGTGGCAATTTGCATTTTTATGTATCTGTACAAAATATTTAAAAAATATATATGCTTATATAATGTTGAGCAGCGTTGTTTTGACAAGTGTTAAAATGATTGTAACGCTCTTGATTACAATATAAATGATAATGTCACTTGGCGATCACGTCTAAATCGACATTTTCTTTTTTTTTATCACCTTGGCAACTCGTCGGGGCGAAAATAAATACATATTTTAAATTAGTCATGCAGAGTGTTATTGTGTCATAACATTATTGCAAAGTGAGGAAGTTATATGTAAATTTATTCATAACAAACGTTTTTGCTTTGTATATTGTAGTCATGTGGGAAGGAGTTTGTTTTGTCAATTAACGCTAAATATATCCACACACTTTTGTAGGAAAAAAATACCATAAACCCTCTGGAAGTCTGATTGTGTAATTTTAATTCCTACATTCTATTTTAAGAATTGATCATCATTTAATAAAAATCGAGGGATAGCGTAATAATGTCCACATCCTCTACTCTCGCTAATTGACACTAATAATTATTAATTTATTTATTCATCGGTTGCAGTTATCATTGTGAAATTTGTTTTATAAATTAACGCTAAATTTATCCACATACTTTTGTTGAAAACAATACCATAAACCCTCTTGTGGTCCGATTGTATAATTTTAACTCCTATAGTCTATTTTAGGAATTGATTATCAATTAAAAAGCGCTTGTTTGAAAACCGGATCATTTTAAGTTCTGTAAATGTAAAATGTAATGGAATTACTACTGTATTTGTCATTTACAAACACAGTTGTAAATCCATTAGTCCGGCATCGCTCTGGAAAATTGTAAAAATTTAGGTTTTCTCCTAAAGTATGTCTTTAAAGCAAATTAAAATGCTCGAGAGCTATTCAAATTTTTTCTGGATCTTCTGGAAGCACTCGGTATTATTTGGAAACAATTAGTGGTATTAATATAAATCTAGGTGAAATATTTTTTGCAGTTACTTTGTTGTATTTGTAGTTTAATTATTAATCTAATTGTTTTTATTATCACAATTTATGTATGTATGTTAAAAAAATTAAAGTACATTTGGTCCCGAACATGCCGGATTATCGAAATTCTAAATCGAGGGAGAGTGTAATAATGTGCACATCCTTTATTCTTGCTAATTGACTCTAATAATTCATTATTTATTATTCATTGGTCACAGTTATTGTTGTGAAAATAAATTTTAAATTTGTAATAATTTGTTTCAGGTATCCGTTTTTCTCTTGATGTGTGCCGTGATGAAGTCAAGGCCTTGTCTGCTTTGATGACATTTAAGTGCGCCTGCGTCGATGTACCTTTCGGTGGAGCCAAAGCTGGCATCAGGATCAATCCCAAAGCATATTCCGAACATGAATTGGAAAAGATCACCAGAAGATTCACCCTCGAATTGGCCAAGAAAGGATTCATCGGTACATATTCACATCTCGTAATGTTACTTGTAGGAAATTAATAATAATATTTGTGGTCGTATAGGCCCAGGAATCGATGTCCCGGCTCCCGATATGGGTACAGGAGAACGTGAGATGTCATGGATTGCGGATACTTATGCCAAGACTATCGGCTACAACGACATCAACGCCCACGCCTGCGTAACCGGAAAGCCCATCAACCAAGTTAGTAAATATTGAAACAATACAATCTTTCAGTGTACATAAAAACATGAAAATAGAATCAAATGTGACCTCAATAACAATGCGACCTCGGCTTCGATGAAAATACATTTGGATATTCAATTAGCGTAGTTTTGATCAACCGCATGCTTTCCAAATTTACTATGTCAATATTTTTCAACACTCCTGCTGTGTGAGTTTCATGTTAACGTTATTATCTCGCGCTCATACCTTCGTTGTGTAATTTACAATCAGGTCACATTTATAACTATGATAAGGTTTATTCAACGTGCTGTAATTAATTATAAATAATATTTTTTATAGGGTGGTATTCATGGGAGAGTTTCAGCTACAGGACGAGGTGTATTCCACGGTTTGGAGAACTTCATCAATGAGGCCAACTACATGAGCATGATCGGTGAGTTTTTTTTTTGTTTGTTTTTTTAAATGAAATTAAAAATGTTTTTTTCTGCAGGTACAACTCCCGGCTGGGGCGGTAAGACTTTCATCGTTCAAGGTTTCGGTAATGTGGGACTTCACACCTGCAGGTATCTCCACAGAGCCGGAGCTTTGTGCACCGGTATCATTGAACATGACGGATCCATCGTCAATCCTGATGGAATTGACCCCAAGGTAATATAAAAAAATAATTATTTTGGATTCATATAAAAATGTATGGGAAAATAGTTCATAATGTATTGGGCTACAAGTATTAAAATTGTGTGTGCTTTTAAGACTATATAGAACTGAGCAATGTTGGAATTAAATGTATGAGAATGAAGCAAGTGTTTTATATTTAAAAATACACAGCGTAAATATAAAAATATTTATATGATAAAAAAAGCATTTGCCGTTGAAAATTTCAAGTAAATAACCTAGTTTATATAATTATTAATTTTATAGGCTCTTGAAGACTACAGGAATGAACACGGCACCATCGTAGGCTTCCCCGGAGCTAAGCCTTATGAAGGTGAAAATCTTATGTATGAAAAATGCGACATCTTCATTCCCGCTGCTGTGGAACAAGTTATTCACAAGGAAAATGCCCACAGAATTCAAGCCAAGGTAAACTTTATATTCACTTACTTAGGTATAATAAAAAAATTTGAATGTCACGAGATAAAACATAAACGATCGGCTTTAATTTAGTGACATTATCTCATTGTTTTGTTTATTATGAAAGATCATCGCTGAAGCCGCCAACGGTCCAACAACCCCCGCTGCCGATTCAATCCTCATCGAGCGTAACATCCTCGTCATTCCCGATCTGTACATCAACGCCGGTGGTGTCACCGTATCCTTCTTCGAATGGCTCAAGAATCTCAACCACGTCTCTTACGGCCGCCTCACATTCAAATATGAGAGAGAATCAAACTACCACCTTCTCGAATCCGTACAAGAATCGTTGGAAAGGCGTTTCGGACGCGTCGGAGGCCGCATTCCAGTAACACCCTCGGAATCTTTCCAAAAAAGGATTTCCGGCGCTTCCGAAAAAGACATTGTGCATTCCGGTCTCGACTACACCATGGAGCGATCCGCTAGGGTAATTATCAATAAGCAATATAGTCACATAATCAATATTTAATATAATAATCCGTGTTGCAGGCCATCATGAAGACTGCCATTAAATTCAATCTCGGCCTCGACTTGAGGACAGCCGCCTACGTCAACTCCATCGAGAAGATCTTCACCACATACTCGGAAGCCGGTCTCGCCTTCTAAATTAAATGTAATCACTATTAAAGCATTTTCGATACTTTCTCCTACTTCTGTCGTACAGTCTGGCCCTTGACGAGGCTTCCATCCAACATAATCTCAATAGAGAGTTACCAATTACAGTCTCCGCTACAAACTGCCTTGAAGAGTAGCGCCGATCGACTAAAGCTACTTTGTATTGTGATGTGCTAGAATTTATTTAATACTCGACTTTGCACCAGCGTGAAGGAAATCACCACTTAAATAGATGTTAATTATTTAAAATACTTAATGTTATATTACGTGCAACACGAAATTGGCTTCATTTGATTTTATTTTTATGTTGAGAAAAAAATACATATATGTATATTATTTTAAAGCAGTATTGTAGGTATGACCGAGTTATTAAATTAAACATTGTTTAAAAATGTTGTTGTTTCTTTTTTGTGTGTGTGTGTTGGGAATTAATACACATTGCTTGATAATAATATGTTTTATTGATAGTTTATATATATATTTTTAATACTGGCAATAATAACAAACAGTAGTGTACACAAAAATATAGTTGCCATATTTGGATTAAATATAAAAATAGACTAGATGGTATGATAAAAAAAATGAGGTTGGAAATAATAAAATATCACTTTATACGCTGAGGAGATAATATTTCCGTCGTCGTTTTAACAAGATTATTAAATGCATTTATAAATACTATGGAGCTGCTTCAGTCGGCGCACTTGCTTGTTCAGACCTACAAATGAAGGTTTATTATATAAGTGCTGGTCAAGTTTATTATTTAATTAAATACACACCTTGAGGAAGTGATGATGAGCCAACGTGTCGATGGTGCATCGTTCGGCAAGATCGTGCTGAAGACAAGAGTGGCAGAAATCGTATCCCTCTTTGGACAAGTGCGCCGGTATTTCAGGGCGGTTGCCCATTCCGACCACAAACATTATCTGGTAATTTGAATCGTACTCGCTCCAAGGACGCTGCAATATACAATACGCTATACATTTTGAATAATTGTATATGGCATTCTAATAAATATACATAATATAATAAGACCAGCAACATTATATGTCTAAAGTTTGACA
Organism: Agraylea sexmaculata; assembly: GCA_022606485.1. Classification (NCBI taxonomy): domain Eukaryota; kingdom Metazoa; phylum Arthropoda; class Insecta; order Trichoptera; family Hydroptilidae; genus Agraylea; species Agraylea sexmaculata. The sequence continues at coordinate 32,315 of JAGTTH010005612.1, read as the reverse complement.
TTTTACATACAAACACAAGAAATAAAGAGTAGGGCTAAATGAGCTTATACATATTTATAGAGGTGCTAATATGACAGCCGCTTAATGAACTTTTATATATAGAAGTGCCATTCAATATAGTGTCATACATTCGAACATGGCCGGTCACGAATACATGTACATGCAATGGAATTTGAATTAGCGAAACGGCGAGGCGGTAGAAGCAGCACAGCTATGGTTTTGACATCTTTACAAGTATTGGCACTTCTATATATATATACAAGCTCATTGCAGTTGCATTAACATTACACCGTCTTTCACTTAATATGGTAAAATGCGTTATTAAAAGTTGCTTGATATATTCAACGACGAGTAAGAAAAATGTGTCGAATTTTATGGACTACAGTGTTGCAGGTGGCCACAGCCTGCAAGTATATGTATAATATGCGCATGTAGTAGTGCCAGCCATTTATGAATACAATATGCATGACACTTCTATAGATATAAATTCATTGAGTAGAGCCATTACACTATTTAATATAATCTGTGGCTATTTCTCAATTTAGACTATGTGGATTTAAAAATTAATTACTTTTCCTGAAGCCATTTCGACGACAACGCAGCCTAGTGACCAAATATCGGCGGCTCGACCGTGTCCCGATGACTTCATAAACACTTCCGGAGCCATGTATGCTAGAAAATCCAAAATAAAGATTATAAACAATACGCCAACAAGTAAATCAATATGATAAAATACCTTGAGTGCCGACATAGCCTTGAAGTTCTCCGGGGACGGTCGTATTCGCTCTGATTTTAACGGCACACCCAAAATCGCCTAGCTTCAAACAGTTTCCGCCTTCGGTGAGGAAAATATTACCGCCTAAAAACAGACAATATAAATAACCCGTATAGTAATAAAAATTCTTAAAACTCTACTTTTAATATCTCGATGAGCGATTGATCTGGTGTGAAGAGCTCTAACGGCCGACACCAACTGTGAAGTGTATTTCCTGATTAACTGTTCTGGCATTCCTGCGGTTTCTCCGCCGCAGGTATTGAATTCGGCAATCACAGACTCCAGCGAACCTTCCACACACAATTCCATAAAAATTAACATTTCCTCCTAGAATATACAAAAAAATATCACCATTAAATATGTAAAATTTATATATATATATCGATTGAATTACTTTGTGTATTTCGACTCCGTAATATCGAACTAAGTTGGGGTGGACGACTCCTTCGAGTACTCTCAGTTCATTGGCGGCCCTTTCGACAGATTTACGATCGCCGACACCGAGACTGACTTCTTTCATCGCCAACATTTGACCAGTCTCCGTATTAACCACCGTATAAACCTAAATCACATAAAAATATAAATAAAAAACACCATATAATTGAAATGATCATGAATACCTTTCCGAATCTTCCCTGTCCAATTTTAATCCCACGCTGCCACTTGAAAGTCACCGATCTCGGTTTGAAATGTACTCTATTGCCATCGGCTTGTCTCACGCAGCCGATAATTCCTGCTTTTCGTAGAGAAGTATCCCTGCGGTATTCTAACTCCCTCAAAGCCGACATTAATTTGCCAGCCAAAACTAAAGATCCCAAATATATTATCAGTACATAATTAAAAATCTATATTTAAATCAATTTACCAGTCCCATCGGGATAGTTTTCCGATATATTTGTATTTATTTCAATGGGCGGTGTTGGGGGCGATGCTAATTGTGGCACTTTATTTGATATTTGGTGCTAAAAAATAATTACATATATGAAGATAGTAATTAACAAAGATATTGGATTGATTATTTTACACTATACTATGAAAATTGAATGAAAATGATATTAAAAATATAAATAACAATTAAATATATTAACAAGCCATACAACTGGATGTTTAAATGTCAAGATGGCGGACCAAGTAAATGAGTTTGATGGAGGCAATACTAATAATTGTTGCATTAAATGAAAACTTATGTATCTTAATATATATACAAGAACTTTGTCGGTCACCAGCAGAAACCAATCAAAGCCAAGCGCTCGTGTTTGATTGACACCTCCAAATTTAGAAGGCCAGACAAGTGATAAATATCAAGATTATGGACCAAGTAGATGAGTTTGACAGATTCAACATTAATTGTCTCATTCAGATCTTGATATTTATACATCCAGTTGTCTGGCATTCTTATTGGCGATAACATTCCCATACAATTTTAATGCACTTACTTGTAAATAATGCATCGAAGGTCTTGTTCGTTGTGGAGGTGGAGTTGAGGTGGATAAATTATTACATGAAGATGACTTTCCGGAAGATCCGATAACGTGAGATATACAACTATCCATCATCGCTTTCAATTTCTAGAATAGAAACAAATAAATTTAAAATGTATACAATTTTAGAAATAAATACAAAATCCACCTCAAATTCTTCTTCAGTCAAGTGTCTTGTGTGATGAGGATCGCAAGTGAGCATCAAAAACTCTAAACCGTGATTCGCCCACCTGTTGAAATGGATGAATTAATTAATTTAAATATTGGATTTATTCAGGAGCTTACCTTGGCCGTAGACCCCTCCCTCTTTCGCACCGTTCCATAGCGAACTTCATCCACTGTTTCGAGAATTCCACAAGACCTCGAGAGACTTTCTCCTCCCATTCGCAACCGGCTAGAACATCAGCGCTGTCTGCTTTACGGAAAGCAGGCGCATCCACCTCGTCATGGCCTTCGTCTTCTTCCGTCTTACCGAACCTCCTCTCGCACTCTTCACAGCCCGGTATACCATTCTTGAAGTAGTCTTCGTTGATGTTGGCCAACATGTATTCATCTTTCTTTCCGTCGAACGACGGGAACAAACTCCACGGATTATTCCCGATGCACTTGGGTGGGTCTTCAATTTTTTTTGAGTTATCCGGCTTCATGCCGAGTGGATATGAGAATTCTTGATTGGTAGTTGGGGTGAAAAGATTCAATGAATAATAGTTGTCTTCGATGGATGTGTGAGAATACTCCGTAATACTATCGGATCTCATCATCTTTGATCGGCGATTCTGATTGATGGAAGTGTAACTTATTTGAGTTGTCGGTGAAAACGCTTCATTCACCATCCGACACATTTGTTTGTGAAACTAAAATTTTTTAATTTATTTGTTAAATATGCTATTAAATCTTCAGCAAAATTACAAACCTCAAATCCAAATTTGTAAGCTTGCGATACAATTTCTTTTGTCCTCGATTGAACACTTGGTCTGTCACATTCTTCAAGTTCCACGACTCTTTTGGGAGATGTGGCGTCTTCTAAATTTTTAATCATCCAACAAATGACAGATTGCAAACAAGCCATCGCTTTCTGTTTTAAACAATCAATTAATTAACACCCGAAAGAATCAATACATCACATTGACTTACAAATATTTTCAATCGATATTCTCTAAATAGTGAATTGTGATGAAGGTGTTTCGAGATGACAAGAGCGAATTGTCCCGTTGCCAAGGATTTTTCCCGCTCTTCTGCCAATAAACACTGCATATCGCGACACACTGTTAAAATACGCCATCTGAAAACCACACAAATATTTAATAAACCATCCCTAATATGCCTAAAAAAATTTAACATACTTCATTGAATTGTGAGATTCACTTTCGTCAGAAGAATTATTGCCGAGAGATTCTACAGCTTCACCGACTTCGGCCACTCGTTCTTTCAGTCTGGCAGCTGCGCCTTCTAACTGCCGAACTGAGAGACAACTAAAAGAAAATTATTTTTACAACTGACACATTTAAACGTTATTTTTTTAAATATACCAAAATGATAGGGGAGCGATTGCCGCGGCGATGGGAAGATTTTTGGCAAGGCATCCATTGAAGTGCCATTCGCTAAATAGAGTATTCCGAGGCAGATGCTCCATACTGGCCCAATCGGACAACATAGATAGATATTGCTAAACATAATAAATAATTATTATTTTATATAGGTTTATAAAGAAACATCACATACCCTATAATACTTTTCAAGTGTAGTATTAAACATATTAAGGACGCGATCATAAAACATTCTATATGCCGAACTTGGAGGTTGTGCCATCAAAGCTGTATCAACATGTCTAATAAATCGAGCCCTCGTTTTTATTGCTATCACCAAACCTTCACGTAATTCTATAATCAACTGCAAATATATAAAAATTAATTAATTATCAATTTAGTGTGTATTTTTTTCATATTTTACTTGACGCATGGACAAAGCCGACGGCTTCTCTGTCTTTGTTTCACATTTCAAGCATAAATATTCATGTATATTTTCAAGCGGCAATGTCGAAAGGAATAGAAAGGAACTTCTATAAGATGGTAACTGCATACTCATGCTTTCCTTCGACCAAGCTCCATATCTAAAATTCAGTTTAATCAATTAGACAATAGTTTGAATTGAAATCTATAAAATATTCACCTTCTAAGCTCTAATTGTTCTTTTTTCAATTCTTCAATATCTAAACCACAACGGGTGTGCTTTTCAAATTCGAAATCATCATCGGAATTTTCGTCACCTGTTTCCGTCGAGTATATTTCTATAATTGGATTTGGATCGTTTGGATCCTCAGTTGGTGTTTCTTCAGGTTTGAATACGTCCTAAAAACAAATAATTCATTACATATCGACGGCAAAAAGGCTATTTGACTGAATATAATAAAAAACAAAATCAATATATATTAGCAGGCCATACAACTGAGAGTGAGATAATTAGTGTTGCCTCTGCCAAACTCATCTACTTGGTCCATCATCTTGATATTTATCACTTGTCAGTTTTCTAATAAAGGAGGTGTCGATCAAACACGACCGCTTAGCTTTGATTGGTTTCTGCTGGTGACCGACAAAGTTCTTGTATATACATAAGTTTTCATTTAATGCAACAATTAGTATTGCCTCTATCAAACTCATCTACTTGGTCCACCATCTTGATATTCAAACATCCAGTTGTATGGCTTGTTAATATATCGATGGTATTGAAATAAGTCAAAGTAACTATGATGGTGCTTAAGTTAAATTATCTTTTTATTTTCACTACTACTAAATAATTATATTATCTCGATTACCAAAAAAAGGGACTTATTAAACTCACCTCATATTTTTCTAAAGTCATCCTCGCTTTCTTCAAAACAATAGAATGAAGTTTCTCAAGGAAAGCCAATGCTTTCCTTATACCACGAATTTTCAGCATTTTTTCAATAAACTCTCTGAAATAAAATATGAATATATATAATACATTACTATTAAATTACATTCAACAAATTACCTGTATGGAGATTGTTGGTCAGGATAGAACAGCCTCAGTCGTGTTAAATCTCCCAAATCGCCGATATTGTAAACATTTAATTTATTAAAGAATGAATGTACACTTCCATCGTCTTGATTGTCATTGACAGAAGACACGAAACCGCTTTCATTTGAATTTACACTGCCTAGGGATGAATCCGTACTCTCATACGGCGATCTAATAGAATCATCGCCGGCATTTCGTTCTTGTTCTATGATATTCTGAATATTTGAGTTACAAACGCTGAGAAGACTCTTATCGGTACAATCAACACTTTCAGCTGCCAGGTTCGTCACATTAGTCTTAATATTTGTTATTTCTATTTGTACTACTGGTGATTGCATCACGTCATTATCATCATCATTGTCAGATTCCACAACTTTCACATTATCCTTCTCATCGGGTTCACAAGAACTAGTCAAATCTGATACACTGGTCGTTAAGTTAAATTGAACTTTAGGATGGGATCTTGAACATGTGGGAGTTTGATCAATCTCACTAGAAAATATTACATAGCATTAATTAATAAAGAATAGCTGAAACGGGATAGTACTTTTTCATATTTCTCATTGAAGTTGAAATACAGTGTAGTCTCGATAATCTGACACATTTTCAACATAATTTTTTTCTTGTCTCTATATCAGAGGCACCTGGCAGTGCATAAACTGAAAAATATTTGACGATAAATATAATTTAAAAAACTGACCACGATAAAGGATTTTTTTCAATTTAATACTTAGAAATTCGATAATTCTGACATTTTCACTAATATGAATGTTGACGTTCTCATGAGTCCGATTATAGAGACTATACTGTATTTAATACATTTAAACAGCAGAAAAAAACCTGGGTTCGTATAAAAATAATACAGTTAAACTCACTTAGTTGCTTCGGCAATATGTTTGGGACGATTAGAAGAATATCGTATTCGATGTGTGATCAATAATTTCTTCAGAATCAGCATCTTTAGTCTTTGATGATGAACCATATTAAACCATAAACATAAAGCCTGCAAAAGAGTAAACAAACAATCAATATAAATTTTACATATGTATGTAATTTAAATTCACCTTTGTTTTGCCTATAAATTCTTTGCTTGTTATAATCGGGTGTTGAGCTGCCATTGCTTTAGTTGAAGGGTAAAGACCTTCGGCTTCAGCGAGGGAATCGAGTAACGAGGAGACCTCCTGCATGGCTTTTGCCACTGTGTCTGAACAAATGTGACAGTCAACAGACAAACAAATTTTTTCAGAAAAACTTTCTGCAAAAAAAATAATAATAAAACAATTGATGAATATTTAAAGCCGCTAATGTATTTTTCTTACTATTATAATTAACGCAGAGGTGTTCATTGATTGTATCAAGTGGGTTTGAATTCGGAGTTTGCTTCCCGTAAAAATATGAACTTGAAGGCTGCCCTTCCGAATCGGATGGACTTGCACTACTCAAACCGCTATCAGAACTCAAAACGGAGCTTTGGTTCATCCACAGTGCTTGATTTCTACAGCTGCCATTAAAGCTTTCAAATCTGTAAAAAGTTTAAATTACTATACATAAACAAAAAAATTAATAAACAATGTTTATTACTTGTAATTGAGAATTTTCTCTAAAAGCGCAGGGACGGTATCTCTTTTATTACAAAGGAACAAGTCTTGTTGAGTCGGAGTACGACCTGCTTTTTTAGCGCTGACTTCCAGCCAAATAAGATCTTTCAATTCATTCTGCCAAGTTTGCTCTTCGACAGATATCTGAAAAATACATACATTTTAAACTTATCTTTGGGAATATGTAATAAAAACAAAACTACTCACTGCTCGTTTACAAGATTTATCACTATTTCCCATTCGAATCAGCAGACTAAAAGTCTTGTGAAACATTAATCGGCTGTCAATGAGGCCAGAGTCTAAAGACACATACGGCTGTTTTCCTCCATCGTCTACTTCGGAGATTTCTTTTGTTGCTTTCGGTGGACACACTGGTCGTGAACAGAGGGACATAAATCTATTGCATGATTCAACCTGTGGATAACCTTGCTCAATATTTTCAAACAAACATTTTATATATTAATGATATTGTATTTACCACAGTGGGAATGTTGAGCATGGTTTTCATGGGGGCCGATTCAACTCGGCAGCTCTTACACTTTGTAATATCTAACTTGAGATCTCGTTCAAAGCCACGTAACGTCTTCAACGATCTCCTCTTGGCCTTTTTATTTTCTGTTCAAAGTGATAAAGTACAATTATTTATTTTGATGAATTGCATTTTTCATTTGTATTCGCACAAACCTGCAGAATCTATGCTGGTGTTGCTGAAATTTATATTGTCCATTGTGTTCCTTCTATTGAATTTGATAATGCGAGGGCTGTCTTTTGTTGTGTCATCCAAAATAGTACTTCTAAAATAAAAAATAAAATATTATAAACAAGAATCGAATAATTTTTTTCACACAGAGTTGTTCGGCATGCTAATGACAATTAAGATAACATCATGATAAACATTATATTAGTCATATATAATAATCAGTAATAAAACAAACAGAGTATCTTCGTCAAGCACTGTGATAAAAAAAAACACATTATTTGTCCAATATACATAAAAGCGTTTAAAACAAATAATAAAGTAAAAATTATTTACTATTAAAATTAAAATTTTTAACAACATCAAACATAATAAATTAATTGAATAACGGTTACTATTTAAAATCAAAGTTTAATATTAAATATGTATTAATGAATCTGGAAATAAGGAAACAGTAATGTTTAACAATTAAGAATGAAGGAAGAAACGGAGTTTGTAAGGAATGAAATTGAGTATGTAAAATGGTACGCTAACTAACAGATTTAATATATAATATAAAGTGACATTGCAGTAACGAGTAGGATCAATAGATCAAACAGATATGTACAAGTACTGATAAGGTTTACAAGTAAAACAAACACACTTATCCTAAATCACCTCGCTAATCTATCGTTTGTCCAACTAATACACATAGAATCAATCCAACACATGAAATACGAGTCACATAAAGCAAAACATCATGCAATTAATAATTATTAATATGTGACAGTACAGTTATTTGATATGTAGTACCTGTATTTTTCTTTATTTCTGATTCTCGTCCGCGGCGGTGTGCTCCCGAGATGATCGTATTCCGCTGATAGATCATCGTCTAAAGTTCCATATCGCCTACCGACACGACTGTTTCTGTAAACAATATTGCGAATACACGAAAAGATCCAAGGATAGTACAATTCGACCTTAATAATATCAAGGGCAAAAACTAAACTAAGAAAGTTAAACACGCACTGACATTTTCCAACTGACTCTTTGTACATTTAAAAGGCTTCACTCAACTAACCTTCCACTCATTCAATTAAAATAATACAAACGATTATCATGTTAATTTTCAATACTTATCATTTGATTTATTACCCAAATGATAGCAGAATTATATCACCAATAAAGAATGCAAGAATCATGAAATGCTGAATAAATTTAAGTATGATACTTTTAACAATAGACCGTGTAAAAAAACACACTAGTGTATAAAAAAATGGAGATGTTCAATTAAAAAAAAATTAAGGTTATCAAAAAATATAACTTTGTTTACACCAATATGAAATCATTTATATAATCATAAAATAAATATTTTTTACTGTTTATAAAGAGGATGAATTACACAAGCTTGTCTAAAAATCATTTACCTTTATACTATTTTAACTGTATTTAAACGATTAATTAGCATAAAAATCTGATTTCACAGAATATTTCATAAAAATGGATTGAGTACTTGGTCATTTGAATATTTAAAATAAACTGTTATTTGAACGCAGACATCAGAAGATGAATCTAATAATAAAGCAAACATTGAAAACATACAGTTAGTTCCAATCAATACATGTTTTATTTTTAGTAATCTGGGGAAACCAGCACAATAAAATAAAATTGTATTCGAACTTTTATGTATATTCTATAAAATCATTAATTGAAAAAGTGTAGATAAACAAGAAAATAAATTCATTACAAATCGAATATCGCGCCTTTTAATGAGAAATATTAATTAGAGTTGTCAGTTATTCAAATTAATTAATTATATAATTAAGAATATTGTCATTAATAATAGGAATTCGATGTACGACGTTCGTTTGGAATACGAATCGCGTGCGTTATGCGTAAAATAATAACGCCAATGATATTTTCTTGACGAAAAACACAAAAACCTAAATCATTAAAAAATACGCAAGATCTTAAAAGCTATTTTTACTCTAAATATAAATTCACTTTTATTTTTCAAATACCAAAAATAGTAAAGCGACTCTCGCGAGATAAATTCGTGTTTATTTTTTTGTAATTAAAATTATAAAATAACATTACTCAAGGGCAATTTGAATGGGAAATTTTAGTCACAATTTTCCACTGTTTTGACAGCTTCAAGGTCGACAATAGTAAAAAAAAGTACTATTAAACGCATTTGATATTTATTTACAAACTATACTAAAGTTGATGCTTCGTGAATATTAAGTACACATACATTTTTTTAATTATGCCTATAAAATAAATTTCTTTTTCACTTAATAATTATTACACGATTTGTATTAATTAAGTAATTATTATAAAGGTAGCGATTGAATGCAAAAAGATTAAATTAAATAAACGATATCTGTGATATTGATACAGCAAACATTTATTCAATTAATGGAGTGCAGAAAATTAGCAAAAAAATTAATCATACCTCCCGTTAAAATATTCTCAATACTGTAAAAGTACTGATAAAAAAACCATTAAACCAAGATTGACAATAAATATTGTTGGAAAAATTATTAAATACTTCGATCATCAACATGTCGTAAAATATCAAAATTCCTTATATATTTGAAGGTCATAATATATATTAATATCGATGTAACAGTGTTACCTCGAATGATGTTTTTGATTTCAAGTATTATTAACGTTCGACTTTATTTAACTATACTCAAGATAGCGGAAACAACATATTAATATAATAATTTTGCGTGTGACGAACCATAATTGCAATATTTATACATAAATATAATACATACTTGGTAAAATTTAATTTAAAATTAGTAATATAATGTAAAAACATATAGATTATTTTTATCGGAAGTTGTAATTATGTGTAATAAGAAACTTTGTGTAAGAATATTTTTTTAAGGTTTTATTGGGGGAGATTTGAATTGCAGTGATTTTTGTGAAGGAATGGAGAAAGTCGTGTTAATGATTTAATCTAAAGATTATAAAGTATTCAACTAACAGTGGCAGGGCGAGGGGCTGGCTCTTCTGGTCCATGGAGTCCTGGTGCTGGTCCTGGCCCTGACCCTGGCCCTGACCCTGACCCTGGCCCTGACCCTGGCCCTGATCCTGGCCCTGATCCTGGCCCTCGTCCTGGTCCTGGTCCTCGTCCAACAAGTATTATGGCTCCTCGCCGCCTCCACAAGTCACAACAACACAACACCGAATCCAAACAACAACTGACATTTGGTGACGTTTGATGTATGTTTGCACCTGTACGATTATTATTTATCCATGCTTCATTTATTTATTTCTAATCTTGAAACAGAAAATTTAAAACATTCAATATACATTTTATAACATAGAATTACACGCCTTTAGATCACTATCTACTGTTTCCAAATTTATCAATAATTTCAACAGACACAATATCATGTTCTGTGTACATTTTCTTTGAATAAACACAAGTGTTTTTTGTACAAAAAATCATAGATATACTCTCTGCGCAAGAAACCACCACATCACACATTTATTTTGTTTTGCATACTTGTAGGTACATTCAAATCTATTCCTCTGCAATTCAAATCAAACGTATTCATATTAAAACTGCTGAAAACAACTGAATATTTAGTGACAAGTGATTGATTCCGTTTCTTCGTATTATCTGCGTATTGTTATATCCGATTAGGTAAGTTATCTTTCATTTTTTATTATTAAACTACGTTTTACTAAGACTATGGTCAAAATAAGTCTTGTCCCCTGAAAATTTCCTGGTAATTTTCCTCGCAATTATCGTTAAAAATATATATATATCGCAGATAGGCATGTTGCTTGTTCAGTTGGAAATGATCAATTCAATACACGGTTGTTATGGAAGTATATTTTTTGCGTATTTCAGTTAATGCGTATTTCAATCAAGGAAAACAATTAAATGGTTTTCCTCGTGCCCAGTGGCGTAGCGAAGCTTTCTGCCGCCCGGGGCGAGCATTAAATTTATCGCCCCATGGTGAGGAGCTTGGTCGAGATTGCATTGCTCATTATTGGCCCCCAATATAATGTCCGATCTTAAGAAGGTATATTATGTGGCCAAATTCTGCAGTTGTTAGAATGGAAAAATATGGCTTCTTATAATTTTTCTTGGGGGTTCAGCTGAAATACCAAGCTCACATTTTTTTGGTGAAAATTAAGGCATCCTCTACGAATTCCTCTAGCGTCTCCTAGAATGTAGTAGGTCTACCAAGTATCGATACATACTCAAAATGGCGGACAGGGACGAGTCCAGTCATTGTTTATAATGTAAACGTCAGTTGGTGTGATTTCTCGATAGAGGTGAACGTCGCTCATCATTACTTTTGTTTAGACACTGTTAATCGCCGCTGATTGTGGTAGTAGTTTTTTATTATAAAAGAGAACCTTAGGAGATATGTAACTTCAAAAACACTGAAATTGTTAAATGATGAAGGAATTGCTATCGAATCTTTAGAATGTCATCCTATGCTCGATTTAAATTTGAAAATTGTATGGATTTCAACAAATGTTATTTTGAATAATCTAGTGCACAAATACAATGATAAATATAGTAGTAGTAAATTAACAAAACGAAGGAAGTTACAAACTTTACATCATTAATTAATCGTCGGTTTAATGATTATCGGGATCAATCAGATTTCACTAAATAATTAAAATCAATTGATTTTAAGAGCTCAAATATGCACGTGCACGTTAACAGGAAACAAAAATCAAACTTCAGATTCACAAGACTATTCCATGAAGATTCTGTACGTGACTTGAGTGAAGTCATGTTTGTTTACCTGGAAGACACCGTTCCATACAACTTTTTTACAATTTTGAATAGATCGAGGCACTGCGCTATCTTTGTTTTTTTATTCCTCAGTTTCTTATTGTTTGATTCAAACATTATTTGGATTTCGCTGAAATGCCGCCCCCTATATCGTGCCCCCCGGGGCAAGTGACCCCCCTGCCTCCCCCTCGCTACGCTACTGCTCATGCCTATTTGCCGTGAAATCTTTATTTAATAAAAAAAACAACGTAGAAATGACTTAGGAAAATGTGTAAATTACCTAAATTATTAAATTCCTATCTACAACCGACAAAGAAAATATTAAAAGTACAATTAGTAAAATCAAAATGTTACAATCCACTACTGAATGAGGCGCTCGGGAAATCGTTCGCTTATTTTTTTCTATAAATTTCTGGACTTTGTGCTTTTTTTTGCCATATTTTCGTCGATTCGTTTCTTTATTACTTAATTTGTCATCGGCTTTAGATTATATGTTTAACTTTGAACTTTAGTAGAGACATGTTTTTTTTCCTCCTCTCTAAATCTAAATTCTCCAGTTTGTCATGTAGTCATGTCATGAGCCGCCACTGATACAATACGTATGGAATTATTATATATAACGTATAATTTTATACTGATTAATTAAATTTGTAGAAGGTGACATATAAAAATTTTATCTGTAGAGCTGTTTATATTTGCGCAATTTGATAAGAACAGTATGACATACAATGTAGTCAGGTATCAATTAGATTTTCCACGCCTCTGAACGTGAACGTTGATCAATTTAATTGAATAATTAATTATTTTTAAACAATTTCCTTGTATATTATATGTATTTTGCACCGGCACATGTATAAATATTCCCTCACTCTAACATAGTTGCTTTGTCAAACAGCAATAGTGGGTGTATTCTGTACCAGTAGACAAGTCAAGTATGTAACAAATTATACATTATTTCAAAGAAACGCAACAATTTATTTTAATAATTAAATCAATCGAGACTTTACCATTTGAATGAATAAAAAATGTATGTACTTTCACACATCGATGAAAGTGTATAAAATGTCGTGTTTCACCTACGTTTTCAAGTGGGTCAACTCTTCTTTTATTCAATTTTATTATTATACGTTTTGAATATTTTATTTAAACGTATTACGATTTAAAGAATTTAAAAAATATGGCAGGGCGTGAAAAGGTCATCCTTCGCTTTTCGTCAATATTTATTCTACTAATTTTAACCGGTTTTGATGAGATACTCAAAATTAAATATGTAATTATCTCATATTAGAAAAAAATATACGTCTGTCAATACACTTGTGTAAAAAACTTGTCTATTCAAAGTGCAAAGATCACTTAGTTGTGTTCTTATCAGGAATAAAATGCCCTTTTGTTTTATTTTTATATTTAATTAAATAATTTGTATTTTTTTATAGATAATAAAAAGATGGAAAGATTAGACCTTGTAGTGTTTGGTGCTACTGGATTCACAGGTAAAAATACTGTGGAAGAATTGCATCGGATTGTGAAAAAGGGAACAAATGTATCCTGGGGGATTGCTGGTAGATCAGAATCAAAACTGCAAAAAATAATCAAAGACCTGGAAACCAAAACAGGTTTGTTTTTAATCTATGACTATTAAATTTGAGAAGGTGTTTTATTTATATTTATTTTTTCAGGTGATGATCTTTCAAAAGTAAGAATAATCGTTGCAGACATTTCTGATGAACAATCTCTACAAGATATGACCAAACAAGCCAAAGTGATTGTAAACTGCTGTGGGCCTTATCGCTTTTACGGAGAGCCCGTTGTTAAAGCGTGCATCGAAACGAAAACTAATCATGTCGATGTGAGCGGAGAACCAGCTGTACGTTACTCTTTCTATAGAGATTATTTTTATTATTTTTTAAATGGTATTTGATGTGATTTTCAGTTCATGGAGAAAATACAGCTCGATTACAATGAAGCTGCAAAGAGAGCCGGTATTTACATAATCAGTGCCTGTGGGTTTGATAGTATTCCGGCTGATATGGGTGTTGTTTTCCTACAACAAAATTTCAAAGGTATTAATAATTATCTTTAATTTTTAAATCAAATCAATAATCAAAATACAATATGTTAATATATTTGATTGTATTCCTTATAGGTGTCATCAATTCGGCTGAAACTTATATACGTTCACATTTAGATCCCAAATATTATAAATTTGGACAAGCTGGCATTCATTATGGCACATTTGAATCTGCTGTTTACGGTGTTAGTCAGATGTCTGAATTACCTAGTCTTCGGAAGAAACTATTCCCTCAAAGGTTGCCTCAGATGACACCTAAATTAATGCCGAGGTGATTATTTTATTTATTGAATATTCTAAGAGGAAATAATATATTGAAAGTGCTTTTATTTTAGGGGAATATTGCACAAAAGCGAAGTCGACGGTGCTTGGTATTTACCGTTCCCAGGATCTGACCGTCCCGTTGTTATGAGAACACAACGTTTCTTATATGAAGAGAAAAAGCAAAGGCCGGCCCAGATGTTTGCATACATTGGATTTCCATCATTCATCGCTGCACTTACTGTCATTTTCTTCGCTGCAATTTTTGGACTCATGACCAGATTCTCATGGGGATGTAAACTATTACTTAAATATCCAAGATTATTCACATTAGGATTTATCTCTCACGAAGGCCCTCCCGAAGAAGCAATGAAAAATACAGCATTTTGGCTCACTATATATGGTGAAGGATGGAAAGAAGGTAGTAAAGATATTGAAAACAAACAACCCGACACAGCTATAAAAGTAAAGGTAAAAGATTATAAAAATGATGTGTAATTAATTGATTATTGTTGTAACTAAAAATTGTTAACAGGTAAGTGGAATGAATCCGGGATATGGAGCTACTTGTACAGCTTTGGTACTCTCGGCCATTACCATTTTGAAAGATGCAGATAAAATGCCCGGATCGTAAGTCAATAAAATACACAATATGTGATTTTTCCTATATGTAAAATTATATTTTAAATTTTAGCGGTGGTGTTTTGTCCCCTGGTGCTGCATTTGCAAAAACTTCACTCATTGAAAATTTACAAAAAAACAATTTAACCTTTGAAATTTTGAGTATTGAAGACATCAAGTATTAAATATGTAGTTTGTAAGTTTTTTATTATACATATACATACATATATATTTTTATAATGTTTATTCATGATGCATTTATAAAATTGTTTGAAATCTTTACATATACACCTTTTCCAAATAAAGACATTTATATGATACATCTTTTTTATCACATACATAATAATAAATTTATTTTATGACAGATGTCCGAGACTCCATAATAGTGTTCAATGGGAATTCAAGAATAATCCAGCTTAATAGTACTGAATTATACATATCATATTAATATTCAGGTTTACATCAGCATTTTACCTGTTATGCTATATTTTTACTTAAATTATTATATTTTTTATATATGTATAGGTGATAAGTTAAATTTAATGAAAATGTACAGTATGAAAGTTAAACAACAATAATTTTGAAGACAGAACTCTATAATGGGAAAACCGAACAGAGGCTTTTATATCTAACTAATTATTTAGATATTTTAAAAGCATTTAGTTTAAGTAAATCTCTCATTAGTGATTATAATTTTTAAACATAGGTATATCAGATTTCAATATACAGAGTGGACTTAAAGTAATTGAGAATATGTAAAAAAAAATTATGAATATATTATTTTATTCTATTTAAAAATTTGGGCATCGTTTAAGCCATCACTTTTTATTGATATGGACTGACAGATTAATTTATTATGAAAAATCATCATCATCATAAGCACTCCAGTTCAGTGATGAACCAAGGCTTCCTGCACCAGCATCTTCCACTTAATGCTCCTCCAGTTATTAATTCCTAAACTCCTAACTACCTTATAAAACTCGTCCGCCCACCTTAGCCTAGGTCTACCCTGCCTTCTCTTACCCACAGGCTTGCTGGATAGTATTTCCGATACTATCTCTCCTGCTCTTTAACCCAACCTAATGTTAAAGCCCTAATAAACTGCACTACGTTCACGCTCTTATATAATGAGTAAATCTCATCGTTCCGTCTAATTCTAAATAGTCCCGGTGCCTCCTGAACAGGACCCAAGAATCTCCTCTCCTAAGAATCTTCCGCTTGGATCTTGGTAATAACCCATGTTTCTGCACCGTAGGTTAGTACTGGCCTAATTAGCATCTTGTATAATTCTACCTTGGTACTTCTACTTAGATATCTTGATCTGAGCAAGCGTACTAAGCCGAAATACGCCCTATTAGCACTTTGCAGGCGAGAGTTTATATCCTGGTTATTTCCAGCCTCCTTAGTGACCACTGCTCCCAAATATACAAAGGAGTCAACCTGCTCAAAGTGGTCATTATCTATCTTCAGGCTACGATGTGCTACCAATTCGGATCGGATGTTAGTTTTTACATGGCAGGTGATCGGCCTGACGCACAACCTTCGGAGAGGGATCTCCCTTCTCTGTTCGCCCTAATCGCACTCGTTGCCAAGATCATTTATTTGATCCTAACTAACTAGCTTGTTCAGGTTTCCAGGGTCCACCACGAGGAGGTAGAGATAGGAATTGGGCAGCAGTGGCTATGAGATACTGGGAAGTCAGATCATCTTATGTTGCGCATGCATAACCCCATTTTAACCCCATTATGAAAAATAAGTGTAAAAAATATTTTTTGTAAAATAACAACGACAATACATAAGGTGGTAATATTTAAAATATCATATGGAAATAAATTAAATTAATAATGATAGTGTGTACCAGCGTAATAGCTCAGGATATAAGAAGCGTGGCTACAAATACTGTGGTCATGGGTTCAAATCCCACTCAAGTCAAGAATTTTTAAATTTATTTGATCAATCGATCGTCTCGATCCAGGTTTACTCTGATTTCCTGTATTGTAACTGATTATTAAGTCGGTGACCTGTGTAACTAGTAATAGTTAAGATCATCGACAGACAATTAATATTTTCTTATGTGTAAAAAAAGCTCCTTAAGGCGTAAAATAAATAAACATGAGAGAGTTGAAATAGAATAATACAAATAATAAAGGAGCTAGTTGATCGTTGGAGAGCTCGAATACGTCAAAGCACTTCATCACACTCACTTGGCCGATGTTTGATCACCCGCAGTACTAAAACTTCAACGAAACTGCAGTAATTATTAATTTCCATACAATTATCTCTGATGTTACATAAAAAAGCTCTCGTATTTAAATAATACGTGTTTTTTGTTAGTCTGTTTTTCATAATATGATTTAATTAAATATCACAGATGGCAGCAACAAGCAATGACGATTTATCAGACGAGCTTTCACACTTCCTTCCAGACGATCCCGAGGACTGGAGCATTCATAACGTTCCTGGTGCTGCTGCTGCAATTACAAGTCAGTCCATTTTATTATTAATCCATATTAAACTAATACAAATACTATACATAATATATAAATACCAACGGGATGACATCAGAGAGCATTATTATATTTTTTTCATACTATTTTGAAGGCATCCTCTTCGCCGACACTCTTCCAGGAAACGCATCCCAGATTCGGGACTAGTTTTTAATTTGAATTATTTCAAAATCGGGTGCGATTTCCTCAACACAAATTCAATTCGCCAATCGAGGGTCACGAATATTTTGAAATATCTCTTTGCCCTCTGATAACAGGCTTGATATATTTATTTTTTTAAATTTTATCGTAACCAAAACGAAAAATAATACGACATATTTAACGCCCTGTTTAATGTGGGTACTGAATTAGTATATTTGTTTACTGTTGCAGTTAAAAATAAATCCCTACGAACAGACACATTTACTGCTCTGTACTTCCTTACTAGTTCATATATTATTTAAACAAAGATGTTAGATTCTAGTTGGATTCTTATTAGTTTCATGTAAAAAGTAGATATTTCAGATAAAAATCTATAGTTGGATTTTACATTAAAATTGGTGACTTTTCTGATGATAATTAATATATAAGTTTCGGTTAAAAAGTGTAGCTAATGCCTTTCACTTAACAACAACTAAATATTCCAAATATTACGTATTACCCTCTTTTTAGTATTTTAAATAAAAATGACAGAAATACATTGTAAATTGTGATTAAATAAATATTTATAGGCTCAGTGGATCAATAATATAAAATAATAAATAGGATTGAAACAACTTGTGTCTGGTTGAAATTAAAATAATGATTAAATAATTTAATAATGCTTTTATGATATGGCAACACTATCACAGAAAAAAATTGAAAGTCTTTTGGAGCCATGGCCCGCCGAAATGTTTTCAGCAATAGCCGATTTCATATTGTATGTGTGAACTTTTCAAATATATTTTTTTAAAACTAACATATTTGGACCAGTAATAAATTCCTTGTAAAATGCTTATCCTTCCCTTAAAATATTTTAAGTTCAATCAGATACAAGTTGTATAAAGCTCGTCGGTTTTTATAAAACTTCACCCGATAATAAATACATATTTATTTTTTATATTCGATTATTGATCGGACAAATTATTGCCATGTAAAACTCCTAGTCCTATTTTTAATAAAGCCATCTTTATTCTAACTACGCAATTGATTTAAATCACACATTGTCTCTCACAGAATGACACAGATCCAACACGATTGCATTGATTTTGCCTTGTGGTTAATGAATTATATATCATTTGTTGAATAATATTGCAGGCGCGGCCATCTTGTCGTCTGACCGCATGAACCATTTCAATAAAAAAGTCAATTTGTAAAATCGATACCCACATTTAAGAATACTATTTAAAGTCCCTTATATGTATAATAAATAACTATGAAAAAATATCGAGCATATATTGATTTTTTAATTTAATTTTGAAATGTAAAAACACGTATACAGAGGTACCTAAAAATGTATACATATCAACAACAAAATTAAGATAAATAATTATTACACTGTGTGTGTTTACCATACAAAATACCCCTTGTATGTAGGTATAAAAAATATATTTTTACATAAAGCTGTCTCTTTTTTATGTGATTGTTATGTTCAATTGTTGAAAGCAAATGGCGGACAAATAAATTAATAAAATGTCGCCATGCGTTGCCACCCAATTAGATCACGATAAATTGTCAATGGCATTATGAAAAGATATCATTCTCAAAGAGACAGTTCCGCATTTTAAATTGTATATAAAATTTATTTTATAAAGTGAAGTAAAGAGAAGATTTTTCATTAGAAATGTATGATTTTTCTAGAAAATGTGGATTACAGTGTTGCCACTATTTCATACGCACATAGTGCGACAATAATAAATTATCAACTAAATAACATATTATTGAAATGATAAGACCATCAGATAAACTACACTTTGTTTATTATGTTTGTAGAGATACCTTACCAACGGCTGTGATTGGTCATACTCAAAAATTATACAGCCGTTTGGGATGAGTTACAAATATAAACTAAAAATATTCTTATTTACAAACAGTTATTAGGAAATTCGTATAATTTTTCTTATTTATGATGCGATAAATACTAAGCTTTTCCTTTTATTTTATTTTATGTTATAAAAAGTTGATTCTAAAGATCTAAAAAACTTTATTTGGGAGCTTCTAATTCAAAGCTCATCATATATTTTTCAATTTAATAAATATGTTTATTGAAAATAGGTCGTCATTTAAATAGTTTAATGCAACTACAGAGTATCGTCATTTCCCGGAAACTGGAACACATTAAAGCAGTTTCCAGATTCTATAATCTGTATTCATCCATATCACTCTGTTTTATAATTAAAATTTTAATAAAATGACCCACTTCTATGCAAACCTTGTTCAGTCACCAATTTTGATATTTATTTGGGTTTAGTAGGTGTTAATAATGCGCATGTTAAACCCCTGTATGTTATAATTTCGTATTTATAGAGTTGTTGCACCATATGTTAAAGTACTTATCGTTAACGGAAACAGAGCTTGCTGTATGACTAACATGAATATTAATGTCTATTTTAAATGCCAAAACTAATAAAAAATATACATTAAATGATGGATGGAATTTATAATAATATTTAAGGATATCAATGTTTATTTATTATATAATATATGTAAGATTTGTGTCAAATGCATCGCGTCCTCCATTTTCGGAACGATTCATATCTTTTAACCTCTGACCCCGCCAAACTCATTCATCTTCAGGGTTGCCATATCAGATTAAAAATTAAAATATACATACTATCAAAACAATTTAAAATATACGCAAACTTTAAGAAATAAGGTCAACTGATTAATTACAATAAAAATACTTATATGTACCATGTTTCATGATCACAACGGTTTGCGGTAAATTTGTTCAACCACGCGCGTGTTTAAAGTTTGAAATTTACTCTACACATTCATGAAACAAGCCATAGCTATAAATACTGTTTTTTAAGATGAAAAAATATTTCAATCCCAACGATTTAGAAAAGCGTATTCGATTGTATAAAAATGTTTTGGTATATGTATTTATATTAAATTTTGAATTGAATTTGTATGCAATTAAAAATACCTATTAAGCATTCATGTTTTTACGAATTATACATTTCCACTATTAAAACGCAGCCCTATTACAATATTCAATTGAAATGCATGGTACAGTGTTTATTTATTAGTGTAACAAATAAACACTTTTAATATGTCAACTTTTCATCAGCTGGTGCTTTTAAAGTTTGAATTCAAACTCTAAAAATGGATAAAATAATGTATGAAAGATTTTGATTTTCATTGTTGATAATTGTGTGAAATACTTACTATTTGATATTTCAGAGGCGGCAAAATGAAAGCCAAATTTCTTCTGGTGGCAGTTTTGCTTGCTGTGCTGATTTTGGACATATCCGCTGAAAAGGTATGTACATACCTCAATTTAGTTTAGAATTATAAATGTGCATAAATTAATTTGTTATCTTTTCAGACACACAAAGGCAAAGGAAAAAGGAAGAAGATTCATGCTCATCATAATCCAACTGAAAGTCCAGTGTCCACTCCGGAACCGAATACTTCTGAACAAGAGCAATATGTAATCGATTTGGAAAATCTAGAATCCCTCGAAAAGGCCGGAGAAGAAAGATACCATGTGCGTTTATATAATAAAAAAAGATGCTTTATGAATAATACTAACATATTATTTTAGGAAGCCGAACGCCTTCGTTTGAAAGAAATGGAAAAAGAAGCAGCTTCGGGTATCAATTATGAACTAAACACTGAAGTTTACTTTGGTAATACTCTATTAATAATAAATGTTAAACAAATTGTAGAATTATATATGCATAATGTTTTTTTTATATATCAGATGCTTGCAGTAAAGTTCACTGCAGTGCCGGAAGAATATGTGAATTGAATGCCGAGGGTGAAGCTGAATGCATTTGCATTCAAAACTGTCCTGTTGAAATCGATGATCGTCGCAAGGTAAATAATCATATCGAGAAATAGGTACATTTCAAAACTAACTAATAATTTTCTCATTTCAAGGTATGTACTAATCACAATGAAACCTGGGGATCAGATTGTGAAGTTCACCGTCAACGCTGTCTTTGTATGACCGGTCAAGAAGGATGTATGGGATCGATATACAATCATGTTCAAGTTGATTATTATGGAGAGTGCAGAGAAATGCCAGTAAGTTTTATGTGAATTGTTAATAAGTCTTGTTAAAAACATTCAGTCAGAATTGCAATGTATTTAATGTTTGCAGGAATGCCAAGACAATGAAATGTCTGACTTCCCCCGTCGTATGAGGGATTGGCTTTTCAACATCATGCGTGATTTGGCTGACCGTCATGAACTTTCTACGCATTATATGAAAATGGAACGTGAAGCCGAGAACAACCTGACAAGAAGATGGGCCAACGCAGCCATCTGGAAATGGTGTGATCTTGACGCCAACGACAACGATAGGTAAAATCAATACCTATAGATTATTGAAAACATTCCTTAACAAATCAAAAAATTTCAGATTTGTTTCACGCCACGAACTCTTCCCTATTCGTGCTCCTTTGATGTCGTTGGAACATTGCATCGGGCCATTCCTCAACAGTTGTGATGTCGACGATGATCATCGCATCACCCTCACCGAATGGGGCAAATGTCTCCAAATTGATGATGTAAATATTATCAAATTACTCATCCCAATAATTATACTAAATATTTTAATTTTTAAATTGTAGGAAGAATTGGAAGACAGATGTGATGACTTCAATGAATTCAATAATTAAAATGTATGTACTCAACAAATAGACATATAGAATGTTTATTATAGCTGCAATGGTGCTAATTTAATATGAATTGAAAATTCATAAACTATCGATTAATAATTACTATGTTTTAGTTTTTTTCTTCACTGCCAATATAATATGATTCTTTTATGACAATAAAGTTTTATTAATCATAATTTGATAGATATGGTTTTTTTTAATTATTATTCTGTAAATTATTAGCAACTCATCTAATAAAATTTATTGTGTACAATTTAACATTGTGAAAGTTATTGTAGTTGCAAAGCAAGGAAAGACGGTTTGGCCGTTGGTGTTGAGTCACACACACAAACACAAATAAACATTCATGTATACACACACACTATCGTAAAATGTGCACTCACCCAATACATGCACAAACTTATTGTATATGTATTGGTTGATTCACGCACACACACATCCACATTTTTAAACGTATCCATATTTGAAAAGTTGAGACACATTCATACACTTGTGTAAAGACACTTCAGAGCAACTTTCAGATATTATTGTTCATGAATTCATACAATTAACATTTCTAAACATCGTTTTTTATTAATTAAATTATAAAGACGCAATAAATTGTATTTAAACTGAAAACTAGTATATGTATATTAAATTATTTTTCAGTCTCTATCACAAATAAGATACAATATTTCGGATATGAAAACATTATATACAGATTTAGTTTGTATTTTATCGAAGATATTGATATCGAATGATCGCGCGTTGTTTTATCTACCTAGTACGCATTTCAATTACCTGAAGAAAAATGAATCATCAAAACAAAGATTTATATTAATTTAATAATTTAAAACCCAAAAGATCACAAAAAATATAAAGTTCAAAGATTATATTATGTAAGCGTAAATAAAAAAATGATTATATGTTTATTTTTTTTTTTTTTTTTTTTTTTTTTATTATTATTAAGAGAACACAGTCTTCTGGAATACCAGAGAACCTACATCTCTGATGGAGCTTTCTTTGAGGAAGTATTTATACACAACAACGTGTTAATTGTCTGTCGGTGATCTTAACTATTACTAGTTACACAGGTCACCGACAAAGCGGCTCTGCCCGACTTAATAATCGCCTCGGTATTTACCTTACAATCCAGGAAATCAGAGTAAACCTGGATCAAGACGAGCGATCGGGATTTTATTAATATTATTCCCGATCTCCCAGTCGTAATAACCGATCAAATCAATTTTAAAAATTCTTGACTTGAGTGGGATTCGAACCTATGACCACAGTATTAGTAGTCACGCGTCTTATCCCCTGAGCTATCACGCTGGTTTAGTTTGTAGTTTACATGCAATTGTAAAATATGTACAGTGTGGAGTTTTCTTTGTTATATGATATTTTAATTAAAAAAATAACCATTATTTTTTCGGTCTGTTCTACATGTTATGCCTACAATGTTAAAAAAGTACGAATATTTAAAAAAAAAAAACTACTGTGGACTTGATTTTACAACTGAAACTTAAAATTTCAGGCAGTTAAAAAGATATTATTGGATTGGGCGTGTGTTAAATACGTTTAAATTGAAAAATATAAATTTTAATCAATTAATTGATATAAATACAGATTTTAAAATGAGGGGAAAGATTTATTTTGTACGTACTGTTTGTATTTATTATTTAAATGAGTACAGTATGAACAAGCCTTGATTCACGCACACATATTCGCGTTGCTTTGTATACACATACACACACACACACATATGCACACGAGATAGTGCTGGCGTCACGCCGACAAGTTTCTGTATTTGAGCGCAGGGTGGCGCTGTCCTGTGCTGGAGCTCCGTGTCGCTGATTGGTCCGTTCAAAATGGAGCTGCAGTGTGATTGGTGCAGCAGCGCCCCCCTCCCGCACAAGCGCAGACAGATCGACGCGGGCCATAGTTGTTCCTTGGTCCGTCCACTGTTGACTTGTGTCACTGCTGACTACTGATCATCATCATCATCATCATCATCTAGGAGACATGGTTTGTTGAGTGACTCTGTGTAGTTAGTGTAAGCCACGCCCACTGATTGTTGTACATGTTTGTTGTATACAGGCTGGCGGCAAAGCAGGCAAAGACTCAGGGAAGGCCAAGGCCAAGGCGGTCAGCCGCTCAGCCAGGGCCGGGCTGCAGGTTAGTAGAGCTGATGATGATAGTGTGTGATGATGCTGATAGTGATAGTAGTCTGACCGTTGCCATGGTTACAATGTTACAGTTCCCAGTCGGCAGGATCCACAGACACCTGAAGAACCGCACGACCAGCCACGGCCGAGTAGGAGCCACTGCTGCTGTCTACAGCGCCGCCATCCTGGAGTACCTGACTGCTGAGGTCACTATAACTATAACTATTACTACAACTATTACTATAACCAGACCATAACTAGAGGTTAGTTTTGGCGGGAACGCGCCGTGTCTAATTTTCCCGCGTTATTGTGATCGTTAGGTGTTGGAGTTGGCAGGCAACGCGTCCAAGGACTTGAAGGTGAAGCGCATTACGCCTAGACATCTGCAGCTCGCCATCAGAGGAGACGAGGAACTGGACAGCTTGATCAAGGCCACGATAGCAGGAGGAGGCGTCATCCCTCACATCCACAAGTCGCTGATCGGCAAGAAGGGAGGACCAGGGCAACCGGTCTAAGCCATGAGACACTGACCACGCCCCCCCACAGCCCCGCCATCGCACACCATTCCGTAAGGATACTCATATTCTATATAATACCATCCATCGGAACAACGATAACAACATTTTCTTCCCCTCGCTTTGTTCTTGCAAAGCTTGAATTCCTTTTTCAATTCTTTATTATGCATTGATTTTTACAATGATTGATAGAACAATACGTCTTTGGAAATAATGTACAGAATATATAAATATTTTTACCTATAACTAACATGAGAATGTTTTATTTCAGTTTGACATGAATAATAGTAATAAATTATAGTAAGAAGGGGAGAAGAATAAAAAAACATTTACAAGTTTGCATATTATTAAATAATACCAACGATAAAAGCATTTTACTTACAAGTTTCTTGATACACTTGCATGCATTTAAGTATCGGTAGCTTTATGTTAAGCTGATGCAATTGGCAGGATACATTCCTCGTCTTTAATAATTTAAAAATCAATCTACTGCATGACAATTTGTTTTATAAATACTATTCGCTATATTAATAGCCTAAATACAAAAGATGGGCAGATCCATCTGAAGATTTGGATCCTGCAATGGACGGATACGATTGCGAAATAATCCTGGATACATGTCCAAGCCATAAGCAAAGTCGTATTCCAGGAATGCTTCCTCTTATCTATTTTTAATGCAGATCGGCAATTTATTAAAATTATTCACAGAATTAATATGATTACAAATTTTTTGCAGAGAGTATTCTGGGACTGTTTTAATAGTCTGATGGATCTTCAAACGCCGGTTCGATAATAATAACTATAACTAATAATAAAACAAAAATACCTGATCGACACCACAATCACAAAGGAGGAGATCGATCTTTCCTGTACACACTTCATCCCGTTCAGAGCTGTCTCCACTCCGAGCAACAACCAAACACTGATTGTGGTGCAGAAACACTTTTTAGATATGTTAAGGATTATTTAGTTAAAGGATAATATAAATAAGTTTAAACAATTGTGACAAAGGAACGGCGTGTCGTGTCCGCCGGAAGGTTTTTTGCCATTTTGTTAATATTGTGTTTTAACGTAACTGAATTACATGAAATATTAGAATAGATCTCGTCTATTCGTTGTCCGTGTGTTTGACTTTAAGGTATTGCTGTTTTCATTTCTCTTCTTTTTTGATCGATTGTATTGTATAAGGAAAACAAAACACTGTTTGAATTCTTTTGTTCTTTGAGAATGTTTTTTCATATATATATATTTTTTTTCAATAATAAACATTGCACACACAAATATATCATCGATAGAGCGACTGAAGACTATTTCATAAATTTTCTCGACTAATTTTAAGATTTAATTAAAGAATAAAGAGGAATATTTTGACATGAACTTGTTTTAATTTCTACCCTGAAAAGTAATAACGGTATTGTTGCTGTGATTGTAAGTATGTGACTGATAAGAGTCGTTAATGAGAGAACTAGTAACTGAGCATGTCAAAAGTTTGGCATTTGTTCTAATTACAAAACAAAATAGCAATAAGTTTTTTTATAAATAATAAGACACTACGCTGATAAAATAAATGTTAGAATGTAATGCAAATTCTAATTGGGCTACTGCTATTGAAAAAAAATCGTTCTAGATTTTTGGTCAATTTTTTAATGTGTTTGTTGCACGATTTTAATTTCTAATGCGATAATTTAACATTTCATTGTCACAAAATAAATAAGTATGAATTTATTATGGATAGAAAATATGAAAATGTAAATAAATAAATGATTTATCTATTTTTTCATTGCAGTGAAATAGTGTTGCCAGAGTAGTAGTGGTCCAGTGTCAGTGAACAAGTGTCAAGAGTCAAGATGCAGGGTCTTTCCATTAGCAGCATCCGCCGCCACCCCTCGGTCAGTACTCCTCCCCGCCCCGCCCCTCTCCTCACCACCCCTGGTCTTCCTGGTCCTCGCCACGGCTCCAAGTCCTGTAGTGTAGTAGTAATCCACTGACAGATCCGCCCTTATGTAACAAGGTGGTGCAAGTACTGCTTCTTTGGTTATTCCTGTCTGTCAATGATATTCTGATATTGCGTGCCAATAAACGCTAAACTGCGCTCATCGAAAATTGCAACGAGACTGATAACATTTCAACATAACCATATCAATATGAAGATAATTTGCATTGATCTGATCTTATCTGATGATATTTCACTTTATTCCAGTTGATCCCGTTGTTTGTCATCTTGGGAGTGGGAATGGGAGGTGCTGGATATTACATTATGAGGCTTGCACTCCGCTGCCCCGATGTTTCCTGGGACAAAAAGAAAAATCCCGAACCCAACCAAGAATACGCAAACAAACAATACAAGGTTTGTATTTTAAATATCATCACCCACAGAACGACTCTTTAACGAATATACTTTTTTCAGTTTATATCCCCAACCGTGGATTACAAGAACTTGCCTGACGAACGACCGAGGTTCTAAACTATTCCCTTGAAAACTCTCATTATGCTGTGTTGAGTAAATCTTAGTCGCATCTGCAAGTGTTTGTCACAATAGAAAATTCCATCTTTTATTTCATTGCAGTGTTTATTAATAATGTAATAAAGTTTTATTTAAGATTTAATCTTTCTTTTATTACCTAAATATATACGAAAAATCAGCACACTTTCTAATGAACCTTGATGACCTTCAAAACAGTAAGGTCAATCTAAAGTTTGACATTTGCTCTACAGAGTATAATCTAAGAGTTGTCGAAATTGAAAGAAACATTTGAATATTGTATTAATTTATTATATTTGAAAATTGATTATGTTTACAAATATTTTAACAAAGGCATATTAACTGACGCAGAAGAAGAAATATATAAATTAAAGCTATGTAAAGCATAAAAAAATCATGTTTTTGTATTTTAAGAGGGATTTGATTTGTCTATAAAAATATGATTTATTAGCACCTATTTATAATGATTTAATAAAATAATTTGGAAATGCACAGTGTATAATGAGTGCTTGATATCCCTCGTAACGTTTATAAATGATCAGTCTAGCTGTGTGGTTTACCATCCTTGAGGAGGCTGTTGTTGTTGATAAGGATTGCCGGGAGGATACTGTTGTGGATATTGAGGCATTCCTTGTGGCGGGTATTGCACACCGCCTGGATACTGTTGATATTGCGGTCCACCTTGAGGATATTGCATCGGATGGTTTAGGAAGGCGGGAGCTTGAGGAAATCCCGAATAACCACCGCCTGAAATCAAGACACATTTAATAGTATAATTTATTAAATAACATATATGACGAGTAATGCTTACTGGATGGATACGGCATTGCATAAGGATTGTATCCTTGCGGCATTTGCGGGGGCGGCATGAATGAGGGGTAAGGAGCGGCTGTGGGAGGACAGTACGGTACAGGCATCGAGCCATGGCCGGAAGTCGGATACGGGAGGGACGACGGAGCCGAAGCTGAAGCTGGAGCTGCTGCAGGCGGAGGAGGCCTTGCCGGAGCTTCTCTCTTCGGTTCTGCAAATACACACAGTACAAAAATGATTATTTCTAACAATAACTATTAAATTATATTACCGGTCGGAGGGACGTTGTGGTGTTGAGGGGGCGTCGGTGCTGGAATGGATCCTCGGCTGCTTTCTTGGGTTAAATCTTTAAGAAGTTCATCTTTCTCCGTTTTACGAGCAAAGCAATAATCAGCAATTTTGCTTTGGAAAGTAATTAGAATCTAAAAGCATAAAATCAAATCAATCAAGAATATAATAAAATTTTAATTTAAATTATTACTTGAGTCAAGTCATTGTAGAATTTGATGCCCTCTTTAAGATTATTGAGGAGTTTATCGTAGCCATCATAAGCAGCAGCTAATTGGCGTAGTTTAGCTTCTCTAACACCTCCGTGTCCGCCTTGTTCAGACTCAAATTCAGTATTAGCTTCCTGTAATAAATTACACATTTAATAAAAGAATATTACATACTTAATATATTAAAACTACTTGTATTTTTTTGACAAGTTCCTCCTGAGATGCGAGGCTTTCGGAGACTTGCTTCTGCAACGGTCCGTAAATCTCTCCTAATGAAGTGACCGAAAGAGCCGGTTCGCTAATTGCTCCGTCTTTAGACAATGCTGTAAGGAAGACACTCTGCATATCTTGAGTTGCAGACTTCAACTCGGATTCGATGACATCCCTCTGCACCTTGATAGTTTCGACTTCTTCCATGAGCTGTCTGAGTTTGATTACGGTGCGGCTATTGTTGATACTTCCGGACAAGGACGAAGGGACGTCTGCTCGTAAATCGGTAGCACTTCGGCTCAGCAGTTGAATGCCCTGAAAAATTGATTTAAAAATAAAAATAATTGAAAACATTTATGAGCACAAACCTCTTGATGCGTAGAGAATGTCTCGTGGATTGTTTTGTCGGCTTCCATTGCATTGTTTATAATCAATCTATACTTGGATAGATTTTGATCAAACATCGTAGTCAATTTTTCCGACGGCGTTCTGATCCATTTTTCTTTCATCTGTGAACGAAGTTGATCGTCGGCTTCACGTTCTTCGCGAAGCATTTTTTCAGCCTAAATGAATCCATAAAGATGAGTTGATTTTATTTTATGCAAAGTTAAATAATAATATACGAACCTCATCTAAAATGTCTTTATTTCTTTGAAGCAAATCTGGCAGTTCCCTCATCAATCCTTGTAGACCTTCCATACCTCCGGAATTCTTAACAGTCTCCGCTTTTTCCAAGATCGACTGAGGAAGTTCATCACCCGATGTCTGCTCAATAGAAGCGGGCAAATTCAAAGAAGCTAGAATACTGTAATTAAAACATATAACTATTTGTGTAAAAAAAAAAAATTGACATAAATTACCTATTCAACGTTTGAGTATTTTCTCTTAGCTTATTGATCTCGACATTGACTATTTCACTCTTTCTAACATCGTATGCGGCCAAAGCTTGATGAACGGCAACAGGGAGAAGATCCTTAAATAGATCTAAAAGTATACATTCAATAAGATGGATAATTATTAAAAAAATATATTAATATACCTGGAGATTTAGGATTCCATTTTGCCGGTAAGGGTAGAGGTTTTGCTAAAAGTGCTTTTCCGATAGGCTCGAGTTGGTTCAAGGCGGGAATTTTAGCAAAATAAATGAAGTCATTATCTTTGTTCGCTTCTGTTAAATTACGTTGTGCTTTGTTAAGATGCTCTTGCATGAATGTCGGATTTCCGATGGTAGTTTGAGCAGCTTTGAAGTACTCCAAGCATTGCTAATTAATAATAATATTATAAATAAATACAATCATAAATATATAAACGATGTGAACTTACATTCAGTCTGGCAATCTCTTCACCGATTTCTTTATTTGCCTTACAAATTAAGCTTTGATGATATTGTGCGATTGCATGATAAGCTGAAACCTTGGCTGTGGTCTAAAAAATCAAATGTGTTTTAGTCATGTAATTGATTTTTATAATATTATTATTAAAATTAATACAATGCTGATCTCTTTATCGAAGAGCGTCTTCACCATATCCTTTTGTAAAGACTTCACTACTTCTGAATATAAGTCTGCACATTGCCGGGCGAGTTTTGCAATTATAGCCTCCTTCATGCCGTCTGAAATATACAATCATTAAATTTTTTATATATTGAAATAAATAATACAGTGTGTTGAATAATTACCGTGCACGGCCTTGATTACAAATATTTCTTGTGCTTGCGCCACCATTAGCTGGGTGAGCATTTCTAAAGTTTCCGGAAAAAGATCTTGAGTTGTATCTTGATGAACAACAAGAGTGATGGCCCCCTTTATATAATCAAACACTCCGGCCGCTTGCTGTAAAACAAAGTATTTAAAATACGCGCAAAGACATTATTATGATGGTTTAATTACCTGGAATAATTTTGCAGAGAGTTTCAAGCCATCGTCGGATGTCGTTGATTGTGCGGCAGCGACAGAACTC
Source organism: Agraylea sexmaculata (assembly GCA_022606485.1). NCBI lineage: Eukaryota > Metazoa > Arthropoda > Insecta > Trichoptera > Hydroptilidae > Agraylea > Agraylea sexmaculata. Next base: position 1,090 of record JAGTTH010005612.1, on the reverse strand, counting down.
TGCAGGGCTGCAATGTTGAAGAGAACGCAAATTCGTTCGAAGCTTAACGACGATATGGCTGAAATGAAAAATACTCGATTTATTTATCACCGTTGGTAATTCAAAATTAATAAGCAAATGCCATACTTAAGCTCATGCGTGGCCAAAATAGCGATCCTTTGTCGAAAGCATCCTTCCATTTGAAAGGTATTTGCACTTCTTGCGCTGGTATTTTCTCCTCTAAGCTCGTCAATTGATCACAGTAACTGAAATTATTTAAATTGAAATTTTCGATGATTGATATAAATCAGTCTTGTCTGCATTTTATTGAATTGCCTACAACATTTTTAAATTGGGCCTTAAGTAATGGATTCCCAGGCATACATCACCGTAAATACGATAGTAGAGTTACTAAGCTACACCTATGATCGGTTTTTTGTTAATTAATGCCTCGGGCGAACTCTGAACTTTATTACCGTCTTTACGGTGTACGTTTACGGCAATGCACGCTTAGGAATCCCAAGCTTAAACCAGGACATTTGGATCTAAGGTTTAAATATGGACTCAGGTTCAGTTAAAAATTAATAAAGGTGGGTAGAATTTTTAATATTTTGTTAGCGAAGTCGGCACTGAAATATTACTGCTACTTTCAAAAACACTGTTTATACTTTGTTCTATTTAGTCCTTAATTCCTAATATCCATAAGTAAACTACATTTAATATTCCTCAAACAATTTTCAATTCCTCAAAACAATTCACTCACACCATATGAATATTTATATTTAGTATATAATTGGTTTGTATTAGTATTAAAGATACTGTTATAGTGAGTCATACTTGATAATAAGCAGTAAGAAAGTGTTTACTTGTATATGATGTCCAGCGACTCCTCGTACTTGTCGAAGACCTTCCAGATGGCCGTAGTCCTGAGCCTGTTGAGCTCCTGCAGCTGCTCGGAGCACCTGGCTGGAGAGTCACAGTTGCTGAAGCTGCCTTCCACCAGGTTCTTCAGTGGCTTCACCAGATCCACGTCCGAGGGCTTCTTCAGAGGGACACTGATAAGTTCAGCCATGGTGCTGGTACTTCTGTGCTCCTAATACTCCTGAACTCC
>JAGTTH010005610.1:0-66088 GCA_022606485.1 Agraylea sexmaculata | reverse complement strand
GTTATTTTTTCTTTCCATGACTTTGTGGGGTCCTGTATAAGGCTGGACCAGTGGTTTCTTAACTGCTCTTCTGAGAAAGACGTGCTCACAGTTGTCTAACTCATCCGGCTTGTAGAGTTTTTCCCTGGTGTTATTTCTGGACAACTTGGGTCTTAAAGTTGACATTGCCCTGATGAGATCTTTGGTTGATTCGTTTGATGTTTTTTGGATGTTTGAGGTGAAATTACGTCACCTGGTAATCGAAGTGAGATGCCGAATGCTCTTTGTGCGGCGGAATATTCATCGCCGTCCTTAACCGCGTTCCGGATGCCCAGGAGTGCGATTGGTAGTGCGTCTATCCAGTTGGTACTGCCTTTGAGTTGGGCCATTAGACTAGTTTTGATAGTTCTATGCAGTCTTTCAACCTTACCGTTAGCTTTTGGGTTATAAACAACAGTTCGGTTGTGATCAATGCCAAGAAGTTGACAGTACTTGTTGAATACCTCTGATTCGAATTGTCTTCCTTGATCGCTAGTGATGGTGATAGGTTAACCGTACCTAGCGATCCAGTGATTCAGCAGTGTTTTGATTACCGTGTCAGCTGTGATGTTTTGTGCTGGGATGGCTTCGAACCAGGATGTTGCTCTGTCAATCATTGTTATGAGATAGGACATGTCTTGGCAGATAGGTAATGGTCCAACTATGTCAATATGGAGGTGTTCGAAACGATCGGTTTCGATGAAACTTCCATAAGGACTGCGAGTGTGGCGGTGGATTTTTGAACGTTGACAGGTGATGCAGTTTTTAACCCACTTCGTTACGTCTTGGTTGATACCTTTCCAGAAAAATCGTTCCTTGATGGCTTTAATTGTAGATCTGCTGCCAGTGTGAGCTATGTCGTGAACTCGGTGAAAAGCTTGTCTGCGCCAGGATGCTGGTACGAAAAGTCGCGCCTTCTGCGTTGAAGTTTCGTACCATAATGCTGGAGCGTTTGCTGATGCTATTTTCTTGAATTGTAGTGCTGGGTGCTGTTTGAGATTTTCCAGCTCTGGGTCATTTGTTTGAGTTTTTGCGATGTCCTTCAAGTCGAAGTTAGTTGGGAGATTGATTGTAGAGATCCGACTGAGTGCGTCTGCAACTGTGTTCTCTTCGCCTTCAATGTAGACTATTCGGTTGGTGAATTGCGATATGTAGTCTAATTGTCTGAGTCGGCGGGGATTATCTGCAGGAGATTGTGGTTTATTGAGTGCGAAAGTCAGAGGTTTGTGGTCAGTTTTAACAATCAATTCTCTCCCTTCTACGCTGTCCCTGAAGTAGCGTATGGACAAGAATATTGCTAAAAGCTCTCGGTCGTAGGTCGAGTAGTTTTGTTGCGTTACTGATAGAGCTTTGGAGTAGAATCCGATTGGTTGGAGCACGTTTCCGATTTGTTGGTGAAGTGCTCCTCCCGCACAGGATCCTGAAGCGTCGGTAAGCAGGACCATGGTAGCTTCGGCTGATGGGTGTGCTAGTGTGGTTGCCTTCGCTATCGCTTCTTTGCATAATTGAAAAGCTGCGTTGGCTTCATCGTCCCAAACTATTGGTGTTTTGTCCTTTTTCTTCGACGAAGTAAGGTATTTGTTCAGTGGTTTTTGAAATTGAGCTGCTTTAGGAATAAGTTTTCTGTAAAAATTAATTATCCCTAAAAATCTTCTTAATTCTAGGACTGTCTGTGGTTTTGGAAAATCCTATATGATGCGGATCTTCTCAGAAATTGGTTGTATACCTGCTGTTGTTATTTTAAATCCTAAGAATTCTATTTCAGTAAGGCCAAATTGACATTTTTCGAGTGCGACTGATAAACCGAATTTGTCCAATCTCGAGAAAAGTTCTGTGATGCACTTAAGGTGTTGTTCTTCGTTCTTTGATGCGATTAAGATGTCGTCTAAGTAGACAAATACGTCTTCCATATCTCCAAGTATGGTGTTTATGGAGCGTTGGAAAGATTGTCCTGCGTTTCGAAGTCCGAATGGCGTTTTCACATATTCGAAAGATCCGAAAGGTGTTGAGATGGCTGTCTTCGGAATATCTTCTTCGGCTATTGGTATTTGATGATAAGCCCGTTGGAGATCGATTTTGGAGAAAATGTTTTTTCCTTCGAGATGATTTTGAGCCTCGGAAGGGCGTGGTATGGGGTATCTATCTGGAGCGGTTTGAGCGTTAAGTCGCCTGTAGTCGCCAGAGATGCGTATTCCCCCGTCTTTCTTCTCCACGATGTGAATAGGGGATGCCCAGGGTGAGGATGATGGTCGTATAATCCCTAATTGTTGTAATTTGATGATCTCCTGCTTCGCTTTGTCATACTTCACTTTATTGAGAGATCTCGCTTTCTCGTATACGGGTGTACCTGTTGTGGTGATGTGATGTCGGACCGAATGTTTTGAAGGTTTTTTTATCCTATCGGCGTCAAACAATTCCGGAAATTTTTTGATGACCGATAAGTATTCCTTCGTTGGTGTCAATAATTTGATGGATTCGATTTGTTCTTGGTCTACCTGTCCTTGTATTTTCACTCCAAATTGTTTGTCGAAGAGACATTTTCCACTGAGGTCTATTAACAGTTGGTGATGTTTCAGAAGGTCGGCCCCGATGATGTTGCGCTCGACATCAGCAATGATGAACGTCCATGTATAGATTGCGTTGGGAGCGAGGTGCAGTGTTATCCTCTTGGTCCCGTAAGTCTTGATGGGCGTTCCGTTAGCTGCTCTTGCTGTAATTGTTGTGGCAGGTTGTTTGCTGTCTGTTACTTTCAGTACTGAAATGTCTGCTCCGGAGTCGACAAGGTAGGCCTTCCTGGTGCGAATGTCGTGCATTGTGAGGCGGTGTGATATTGGAAGGGCTGCAGCGCTGTCCACCTCTGCGGTCGCTGCAGCGTCTATTTTTCCGCATTGAATTTACACGGCTGTTGGCACTTGTTTGCCTTGGCGCCGAATTTGAAATGATACCAACAGTTGTCATGTGTCGGCCGCGAGTTGCTGCGTTGCCGGCTACGTTGTCGGCTACGGTTTCCGCGTTGTCGGCTGCGATCTCTGAAATTTGGCTCATAAGGTCTTCGTGTTCTATCGGCCACCGATATGGACAACTGCCGGACCAGTTGTTTTAGGTCCTCCATATCTTGTCTCATCCGTGCCATGGCTGTATCGCTGTTGTTTGGTGTGATTTCTGCGATGAAGTTGCACGGACTCGACATCTGTGCTGAGGCGTTCACCCTGTCTGCGATCTCTGACAGTTTTTCGGCTGTCAGGTCTTTGTCGCAGACGGCTAGCACAGTGGTGATCTTGTTAGGGAGCCTTTTTAACCAAATATGTTTTAGCAGTGCCGCTGACACCAAATCCCCTGCTTTATTTTTCAATCGTGTCAGCAATCCTGACGGAGAATCGTCCCCCAGTGTCTCGGTGGCTAACAGAGCTTCTAGTTTGTCTGCGTCGGTTTCTCTGAATTTGGCTATAAGTCGCTCTTTAATAGCCTGGTACCTGTTGTCTATGTCATTGCTCCGCATAATGTCGTGGACATATTTTATGTATTTGTATGGTATCTTCGGTATTAGTACCGAGTACATAGTTTTGTGGTTCCTCGTGTATGCAGCTAGAGCTCCTTCGAAAGTGTCAAACCAAAGTTCGACATTTTCGGGCCAGAAATCGTTTAACCGGACATTCATCGCTAGTTGTTCGAGCGATGGTTGCAATGGGGTTGGTTGTGGTTCTTCCATCAGTTGCTGATGATGATGGTGTTGGTTGTTGGTGGGTGGTGTGTTGAGTATGTTGATGTCCCATTCCATGTTGTGATTCATTTTTGTTGTATTAATTTATTATATTTGATGTATTAATTATGATTATAATGTTGTATGCTGATATGCCTGTGGCCGTAATGTGATTAATGCAGTAATGTTTATTTAATAGGTGTTGACTCAGCGATTGTACTGTTGGTGGTAATATTCTCGGAATTATTATATGATAATATTCGATGACGGTTGTAATATTTTCAGAATTAATTATTAATATTCTTCACTTGCGGAATGTGTCGACACAATTTTTTTCTTTTTGACAATTATTTTTTTTTTGATTTTGATGTGAAAGATGAGGAATGGTCTTACTTGTTATTTGATGATGAATTGAAGAGAACCATATATCCTTACTTCCTGCTGTTCCTCGTCGGTGATTCGTGTCCAGATCAGATGAAGATTGCGAAATCCAATGTCGGGGTCACCAGATATAACGTGGTATTATGGGCTGTTATATTAAATAAAGATATAACGAGATTTAATGTTATATTAAATAAAAGTTGTTGAGGGAATGGACACGAGAGACGTGTGTACTGTGTGAAGCGTCGAATGGAACAGGGCGACTGTTGGTGCGTGCCGCCGAGTGCATACGTGTGTATATGTGAGTGTAAGTGAGTGTGATGTTACAATAATAATAAAAATGTAAGCCACTAGTGCTCTATAATTGTGAGCAATTTAAAACCTGTGTTTTCATCCATCAAGTAATTCGGCGTTTCTTAAATAAAATGCTTTTTTTTAATGTTTTATGGTTTAATTATTATTTACATTTTTAATACATTCAGTATGATGGAAAAATATATTCCGTTTCCGCACACATAAATAAATTTATGACTAATTATTTTACATAATATACAGCAGGCGAATATCGCCACTATCACTAATTAATGTTTGTATTTTTGAGGATGGTCAATTTTGCCAATTCAATGCCAAATCTTGGTCCGATTGAGGAAATACAGTGAGGCTGTTTGGTGAATCCTTTTCTGTATCGATGGATCTTCTTTGTGAAAATGAAGGGAAGTTGTTGGAAGTGACTGGAAAGCTTGACTCTGTTAATCTGCTTCTTGGAGGATTTGGAGGAAGGGGCGGAAGAGGGTTGTTTCTTGATTTTACTATGTTAGAGTAGCCTCTGGATCCTGAGCCTATAGCAATTCTACCCCCTGGAAGCATACTATAGCCTAGTCCCCCTGAACCAATAGCGAGGGGTCCATGTTGAGGGACTACGATTCTGGAAGGTCTTGCCACATCTACGGGAACCCTCACTCTGATACCATCTTCACTGACAAATCCTGGATATTTGAAGAATACCTTTTCATTGACTGGTGTTATCAGTCTTCTCTGCCTTAAGGTAACATTTGACCTCACGAAGTCTGATTCGGGAAGGTTTGCTTGATATCTTGGCTGAATTGCGGGTTCGATCACGAAATCAATAAACTTAGGCACCGGTTCCTCTAAGAATTGAGGCTGAGGCTTAGGATAGCTGTACCCGTAAGATTGAAATCCCACCTCAGGTTGGCGATATTTCTTTGCCGCCGTGTATGGGAAATTTTTCGTATATGAAGAGAATAAATTTCTATTAAAATCATCTGGGAATAATTTCACATTTGTCGAAATGGGTGATCCATATAAATATGAGCTTGAGTCCCTCACCGGACTACTATAAATAAAAGCATCTTCATAAATCCCTCTCTTGGTCTTATTCCTATCATTTTCTGAAGAAGAAGCATTCACCAGGATGAAGATTACGAATGCCCGAAGAACCTGTCATAAAATACATAGTTTATTAGTAAAGATGACACACACTTAATAAACGTACGAGCGAAAGTTTAACACGACCCATTTGATACGAACCCGATTAGAATAAAGTGATTTTACCTGTTTTAAAACAAATTACTTCCGGAAAATTTATGTAACGTAAAATTAAGACTTCTATTTTATGTTTTGTATAATTCGTTTTTTTATTTGAAAATAAATATACTAAAAAAAATTCGTGACAATCTCATTTCATCTCACTTTACGATCATAATAAAGATTAGTGTTCAGCAGATGATAAAATATCATTTCACTTTTTAAATAACAATTTCATAGTTCTATGCATGACAAAATCGAAACACTTCACAGAATTTTTAAATAAAACATTTTCACGCCCTAAATGTTGGACACAGCACAACGCACTTTTTCCTTTTATTTTGAAATAATATAATTGTAATAATAACTAAAGGCGTACCGTCACTTTCATTCTGTACGGCATTGTAGGCTTCACTGGAGGCTTGTGGTCATTCTGCAAGGCTTTATATATCAAACAAGACTATGGAGGGAGGATTCAATAATTAGTATAGACAGGAAGTCAAAGGATTATTGTTAACCAAAATCAAGTTTAGTGGCTGCCGATCTACAATAATATTCAATTAATTACATTATAATAATCTATGAATTATCTAAATACTATGAAATGCGTTTTTTCATTTATTATTATGCTGAAGAATGTCTAATGTTGATTGTACAATTTTATCAAAAAATACTGATAGAATTGTAATTTATACCATAATATTTTATCTTTCAACAGTATAAGTGTAGTGTGACTTACACTTACTCATAAATAAGAGGGTTAGCGTAGATTATGAAGTTCAATTAAAAAAAATCATAATTTTATTAAAAAAACTCGGCGAAGACGGTAACAAAATGAGTTTTTCAATTGCTTTATTATTCTATTTGAATTTTCGGATATCAACAGAACAATCTTAAAACATAAACATTCTCCTCTGAATATGCTGCAACGACTTGGCAACGAATTTGCGCACCCAGGTGAACTCTTTTCCACCAATTCTGCCTACCCATAGGGCATGTTTAAGAGCGACCTTATATAGTAACATATAAATGATTGCTTCCTACACCTTATTTTGTTGTTTTCTGTACATTCTATTTATGCATTTTTTTATAATTATTCATTTTAAACCTTTTTTATTATTATTGTTTTTTATTATTTTTGAATACAAAAAATGAATGAATAAATAATATTAACAAAAAATAACTATTGTTGAAATTTGTATTCAACTTTATAGTTTGTCCCCTGAATAAAATATTTAATGTATAATAAGTTTAGATACATATAATATAAGGTTTTGTGTAAATATCAAAGAGTTGAAATAATATATCATTAATAAATCATTATTTTAAAGGAAAACGTTGCAGAGATCGAATACGTCAAAGCACACCATGAAAAAAAAATCGGAGGATATTTGGTTTAACCACATATAAAACTAATTAACATGTGCATTTTACTAAAATTTATACACCAAAGCTCAATAAAAAATAATTAAATATGTTTTCCTTAAATAAATCTATTTTATTTAAAATATTATGCAGGACGGAAAAGCGGAAGGAAAATATATTTAATTATTTTTTATTGATCTTGGGTGTACAAATTTTAGTAAAATACACCAAAGATCAATAAAAAATAATTAAATATGTTTTCCTTCCGCTTTTCCGTCCTGCATAATATTTTAATTGGTTTATATTATTGTTCTTTGAATTTCCTGATGTTAAATTGTGATTTGATTCAAACATTTCAAGTTATTTAAAATTTATTTTTCTATTATCCTTTTGTCAGATTCTATACTGCAATCAATGTTAAATTAGATTGGTTTTTAAATCTCTCATTCTTGTAAATAGACTAAATATAAAAAAAAATATTTTTTGTACTAGATTCTAATACTTTGCTCGATGTTTTTCTTGGGTATGTTATAGATTTATTAAAAAAAAATGAGAGATATATTAATGTCATTGCATTATCTCGAGTGCAAGTGCTCTACTTTTCTGTATTATTTTGAAAGCCTTTTTGCAGGACTACTTTCATCCCATAAGAGAAGGTCACATCGTGCTTAAAATTAAATAATACATTTGTGTTCACGATTTACAAAATAAACATGAAGAATATAACATGACCGAGGACAGTGTCACAATAAATAATGTAAAATGAGCCGCACTTTTTTAAGAATTTATAAAGCAGCGAAATTCGAGTTGATTTATTGTGTGTCCGATGATTTTATACGGTTAATATGAAAGTAAAGACGCTCAACAAAAAACAGTTTTACTACAGAATTTTTTACTAGCGACAAATCCAATGCCCGTCGTTTTATTTAATTGTCGATGGCGACAGTTTCTCTATAATAAAAAGCTTTTCAATCGGAAAACGAGTAAATTTATATAAACAAGACGGCTATGAGCAGACATAGTCCAAGTGGGTGTAATAAAGTGATTTAAAGTATTCGAGATCTGCAACGATTTGCTTTATAATATTGCTTTATTATCCGATGATTGTAACTCTCTGATATTTACCCAAAACATTATATGATATACATCTAAAGTTATCAGTTATCATACATAAAATATTATATTCATGGGACAAGCTATAAAGTTGAATGCAAATTTCAAAAAGAGTTATATTATTTTATAAATATTATTATGTTATAAAATTGTTCTATTAATATCCTAAAATTCAAATAGAATAATACATTTAGCCGAATAAGAGAGCAATATAATAAAAATGTAAGCCTCGCAGTGCTCTACAATTGTGAGTAAGGGATAACCTGTTTTTTCGCCCCGTTCACCGGGGTTTGGTTATGATAATAACTGCAATTATAATTTTCAAAAAATTATGAAATTCGACCTATAAAGAAGTCATTAAGAATGAAATTAAAAATAACGAGCCGAAATTTATAATTACTTATTGACATGCAAACTTGAACAATGAAAATTATGAGGAAATGGATTTAATACAACCAGGGAATTTAACCACTCCTAAAAATGTTGTATTGAATGAAAATTTGATATTTTAAAAAATATTCATTTTGTCTCGTAATTCATTAAAATATCGTCATATAAATAATCGTATTCAATTAAAATAGTAGGTAATTTGAAATTTCGTTACATGAAAAAAAGCGTAATTATTTTTGTATACATAATAGACATATTTACGTAAACAGTATGTGATTATTAATTTAGTAATAGTCCTATAAATATTTAGTGTGTATACGTTAATATTTATTAAATAATGTTGAAATAGCCTTATATATTTATTTTAATAGTATTAAATACATTCAAGGATATTTCAATACAAAAAAGGGTGTTTTAAGATGTATTCTTTTGGTAGGAAGGTTAATTGAATTATATACATATATAAAAAATGAAGGCTTTACCAAGTTCGGCGAACCGCCTTAGTCGACCTTCATCTTCAATAAGAGTGAAAGTTTGTTTTGGTATATTATTGATAAAGTATTTTGCGATTGTCTGATCCAATGTCATTTAATTATCACATTGCATTAATAAATTAAATCCACTGAATGTGTGAAACTTTCTTTCAGATTGTACGCATACATAATAATCTTAACGAGGTTTCATAGTTCATTATAAAATTATGTCTGTTTATGGAATGATTTATCGATATAAATATATACTACACAAATAGTTGATATTTTATATATTTAATTAAATACAATTCAACAAAAATATTATTAGAAGGCGTGTTATCAATATTATACTTCGATCAAATTGATTTAATCAACGGAAACATATTGAAAAAATCATCTACAAAAACGATATTTTCATTAATAATTTAAGATAGTTATCCTTAATTAGTGAATAGTGCAGTATTTATTTATAACTTATCAGAACAATAGCTTTAGTTAGGACATAACCAGTTTAAAAAAAAACATACTGTATTTATAAGAAATTGATAAATCACAATTAGATCAAGTAGATTATTTAGATAATTGGTAGATTATTGACTATTTGCGACTTGTGCTTACATACAATATGAACAGGTTTATCATTGTTATAGAATAAATGATTTCTGTAAATTAATAAAATAAACGTGAATTGTCTGAAGCGAAAGGGTGCGGTTATAAGAACTATACAAATGTCAGTATTGTCACGTTTTGTACCTCATATTATATTCTGATATAATTATTTATAGGTTTTAGCAAGTGCATTAAATAAACTATAACATATTCATGGATTCAAATCCTGCTTGAAATTTTTGAAATATTAAAGAAGACTGCTTCAACCGTCTCTTTATCTTGGATTAAATAATTTCGATAGTTTACTCCTGGTCCTGAACTTGATATTTTTATTGTATTGTTAGGATGTGAAAAAATTAATTGTATTTTTTGTACGCGGAACTGAACACGCAGGTATATTTGCAACAAATGAAGGTTGTCAATAAAGCTAATAAAAAAATCATGCTTTTCTTCGGTCATTGTATCAAGTATCATGGTCTCTTTAAACATTTTTTTAATACTAACGTCCATGACAATCGTTGCGTGATATTACTGGTATTATATTAATTTATGCTATTTTTTATTATAAGAATTGTAATTGACTTCTCAAATGTGTTTTTTACAATTAGTGACTTTAATATTTTAGAACGAAACTGGGAAAGTCTACTTAAAATCTTTCAAATATCAGTGAAATTTCTTCATTTTTTATTTAAACCATCATTACATTCCCCAATTAATAATCTCTTAATTTTATTATTATGTGTATAAGTGTATAACGTCTACTTATTTATTTATTTTGATTTGAGTAATTCCCGTAGGTTTAATATTAACAAATGTATATTTGTAAACTCATCAGACCCAAGTTGATTTTTTTACAAAATTAAAATAATTAAGTAACGCATTTCACATGTTTCCCCACAATTCTAACAATATTATATATTTAGAAGGTAAATAATAAAATTATGTTTAATTCCTTACAAATAACATGTTATGGAAAATAATAAACTACCTGACATTTCAGGTTAATGATTGGTTTAAAGTGGAATAATAGTTAAGTTGTAATAATACTAAGATTTCGAAATTTTGAAAAATAAATGCTCTATTTAGATCAAACAAAGACAATAATTCACCAAAAATGGGGCGATTTTATTATTTAGTAATATTTCATAATATATAAATCTAATTTTCAAAATACATGTCGATAAATATATTGCGAAAAACTGATTTCAATATGAAGAAAAGTAATTGACCATAAAGGCGTCGCAAAATTACAAAACTTGTGAGCAAAAAAACTATTATCATCATAAAATTAGATCCAATTATCGAGTTGAACAACAAAATAACATTGATGTATTTGCACATTTCAACATCAGTTGAGTGATTTCGATTTTGAGTTAATTTTATGGTTTTACTTTAAAAATCAATTATTAATTATTTTGTTATAGATAACTAATTTAATTGTATTTTTAATCTGGATCTTACAACTGTAGGGGTTTTATTACTCTAATTTTTCATTATTTTAAGAAATAAAATAAGCCACTGACTACAGAGATACTTTATTCATTTTTTTTAAATCACATATATTCAAAAATATTAGAATGCAATGAAATATAGGTACTAGAAACATCCAAAAATTCACAAATACTAGAAAAATATATTCGCAAAGGTTATGAAGAACGTAAAGTATTCTTCGTCCAAAATATAAAATTTAAGAATATTTTTTTGTATATTAAAAAACACCAAAAACCTATACACTAAATAAAATTATACAATCGTTTCACTTGTCGACGAATTGTTTTAATTTAATTTGTACTGGATGTTATACATCAGGATCAGTAATGGCCACTTTTCGAGGCTTTATTTAGTAATGTTATAATTCATCTTGGATAACAGAACTCACAAAATAATCTTTCTAAACTAAAGCCTCTATTGTCACTTTCGGTACACTTGTGCCTCGATACTGTTTGTAATTCATATAGTGGCTCAAAACTTTCGGTGGTTTGTTGATTTATCTGTCTTCTTCATCACTCACGTACATTCTGGTCAGGTCAGATGTCACAGAATGGGAATCACACATACTGAAAAATACACAAAAAATACAAAAGGTGAATTTTAATTAAATTTGCAACAAAATAATTCTGGACGCGTAAACAAACGCGACCAGATAAAAGACATTTATATACAATGTTAATTATATCAAAATAGTATTTGTCATTACAGCCGATAAGAATGCCAGACAACTGGATGTATAAATATTAATATGGCGGAACAAACAGATGAGTCTGAGTGAGACATGTAGTGTTGCCTCTATCAAACTCATAATTTTTCATCCACTTGTGCGGCCTTCTTAATATCGGTGGTGTCGTATCGATCCAACTCTGGAAGTAACTGAGAAATTTATTAATATTATGAGAATTGTATATGAGACAAAGTTTTATGTGGATTTAAATCCTAGATAAGAGACTCATAAATTGAAATCGATTATTTACTTAATGTTATTTTATATAAAGTTTAACTTAATTTATTTTTAGTTCTGCATTTTGATTTCAGCAAAATACATCACATTATTAGCAAAAAACAAAAAATATTATTTGTGTGAATTGATACGTGTAGATGAGACTACGTCCGAATATATTATATAACATTGTTAGTGATAAAATCGATATAATTTTCAATGATTGAGTTGTTTTTCAAGCAATTAGCAGACAATTCACAAATGATAATAACACAAATATTCATAACAAAAATAAATGATAAGTCGTCGCTTCGTGATGCCAATGAATTTAACCCAGCATTTAATTTATAAGTGTTATTTATGCGAGACATTGGGTAATATAAATACTATTTGTGGGTGTATTCAAGTCTGTATTTGTTGAATTTGACTCTTGACTTTTCTTTAACCTACCTGTTTTCTTCTGAAGTTGGAATGCAGACACAATCGTGATGATTTTCATTGAATTGGTTTGAGTTGATTTCTTCTGCGTCTTCTTCTTTCTGGTCGTCTGACAACACTGGGTCGATTACCATTTGATTTAGTTTCAACAGAAGCCTAAAATTCAATCCACCACTTCTAATCTAATCCTTCATTATATATATAAAAATAAAAATATATTCAAATAAGCATGCAACAATTTGTCTCGCATTTTTTCGCGTTCGCCACGCTCAAGATTTTTTTTTGAATTTTGGAGAAACGACGCAATAAATAGTGTGTGATTAAAATAAATGTGTGCATGTTTTAATTTTAATAAATGTGTGTGATTCCCATGAAATATTTTGCTGGCATTATACACAAGATCCGATCCGTCATTTGATTCTTTAAATATTTAGTTTATGATCAACTTCAAAAGATCATGGAATAGATCTTATGTTTAATGACATCCTGTGATAATATAAAATTAATTTCATATATAAGTGCGTATATAAAAGTATCCATGCCACATCGGATACAATATCCAAAACAAAAATAAAACACATAAATAAATAAAGCTTCCCCCTTCATTAATCATACTCGTGAAACTATAAATTTCAGGAATACGATTTATGTATATGTACTGGAATTTAGTAAGCAACTGAGTGTCTACTCTTTGTTTCTTATGTTTGTAAAGAAAATATCAATCTTTAGACTCGTGCAGAGCCGAGCTTAACTTGTCTACAGTTTGTCATTTACTCTACAAATATAACAAACAAAGTGTAATTTACCCTATATCAAGTTGAATTAGATAGCGAAGCAATATCTACATTCTAACAACTCAATCATGGCTGTGTATTACTGTCGATATTGTAATATTTTTATGATCTGAGTCTCATTTAGTCTGTGTGTATATTTTAAATATTCTGATGTCCGTTGGTTCCAACAAACCTCAGTTCTTTTAGTGTGTGTGGTGATTCCATTTTCATGTATATATTGTGAAGTTCTTACCTTCGATCTATAATTAAAATGAGAGAGAGGTACAGGATAATAACTATGTAATCATTAATAATTTATTCATCCCGAAATACGAAGTTTTGTCTTTATGAAAGTTCTCCGCCCACCACAAATATAATTTACATGCATTTTTTTATAATTAAGAATAATAAAATACTTATCTTCAAAACTATTATAACAGATATAAATAATGTGAGAATCAAATAAGAGTCGGAATGTATTGTGTTTAAAAAAAATGTGTATGTGGATTTTTATTTGGGATATCTTGAGAGTAAAATTTTGAACTTACAATGGTGTGAATTGGACCAAAGAATTCATCTGCTTGGTTCTTTCAATTCTGAAAGGGCCAAGGTTCCTTCCACGTTCAGGCATTAGTTCGTCTTCTAGGATATCGCTAGAAATGTTAGATGAAGTATATTCTTTGAAGGTATTCACATTATCTTCCCAGCTAGGACACACCTCGTTTATGGAGAACTTCAATTGGGCTGGAAATAAAAGTATTTACGCAATAGAGAATTCGTTAAATGAGTGTTATTCATTTTTAAGCACGCATATTTAATATTGCATTCAAAGTTTACATTGTGTGGAAGTTATATAAAAAATACTCTACTCATTATTTGAATAACGACTAGTTAAGGATCATTAATTAGGGTATACTGTCAAATCTACTAAGATATCGAATGGATGTTTTAAACACAAGTAATATTTGATGAACAATATCTGTGACCTTTACATTTATCGATAGGCCCCAGCTTATTTGCAGTGAGGAAGAGGATATCACAAGTCCAGAAATTAGGTATTCTTATGAAATATTTGCCAGTATCCGATGGTAGATGAAATCCAAGTTTGTCGAGCAATGTAAGGAAAAGTTGGTTATGAATGGCCATGGACTGCAAACTATTCCAAGGTATTACAGGTGTTGATTGATTTAAAACTGGAATAAAAAAATATATTCTTTAATATAATACTGAGGTATTATAGAGAAATATTTGACTCACATATGCAATGGAATGCAACAGGCTCGATAGTATTTTTAATTTGGGAATGAAAATTTATCTTCTCTTCTTCGGATTTATTATCTAGGAAATGTTTCGCATAACACAATTCAAGAAGTACTTTTTGCAGCCACTTTAACATTTCTCCCATATTCTGATCTTGGATCGCTATTCTCAACACTCTTATTTCATGATTCAGTAGAGTATCCATTTCTATATCCCCGTCTTCCCTTTCAAGGTGCTTTGCTTCCTCTTCAATTGTCTCCAATTTCATATTGGTAACTCTTTTGTCAACTATTTCAAGTTCTTTATTATAATCAATAGACGAATTGGAATCCAAGTCTGCTGTCTTATTGTTATGTTTATTCAATTGCATCATCACGTTGTTGAATTCTTCTTCTGAGATGATTTCTTCCTTCAACATTGCAGTGTTGATCGATTTCATACTTTTGTTGATGCCAGTTTCTTTGAACATATTACAAATGGCCTCAACGATATTAGAACTTTTCTGTGATTGAGTATAATACCAATGCAAGTTGTCAATGTCTTCCTGAGACCAATTGCTTTCACCGCTGCTTGATCTGAATAAATAACATATGGTATACTAAATATTGAAAAAAAAAATATTTTGAATATAAAATTGCATACGGTTCGCTTGGGATTATTTTGGGCAAAGGAGCTGCAAGTGCAATAGCACAGTTTCCTTCAAAAGGAATTTCATGATCGCTTAATATAATAGCTGGAGCAACGGGTCTTGGAGTTTTTATAAATGTGTTGATAACAAATTCGACCAGGTCTGTCCAATCCTAAAAAAAAATTATTAATATTGATAATATGGATATTGAAATAATTAATTTAACTTACATCACACAATTCAAAATCAGTTTCCCATATTTGTGAAAAAACTCTTAATATATGAGGCTGGAAAAGTGTATTGATGCTTTCTAAATCACCGGCTACATGATGCATCATTGTGAAGATACAGTCATTAACAAATTCTCCATTACTATTGAATGTTTCCAGGAGAAGTCCATATGGATGCATTGTTTCAATTGTAGCAAATCTGAAAATCGCATTTATTATTTATCATAAATTTAAAATAAAACTAAAATACACAATAGAAGCTCTGTATAAATTTGTTCGAATCTAATCGATTGCATTTTAAAATTGAAATTTCCTTACTGTCGCAAATGCTCCAACATGACGTCACAGAAATGACTATTTTGATGTTTGGAAGCATTATCCAAAAACAGCATCAAAATGTGATTTGTAACTATTACGTCCTGGAATATCAATGAATTTAAGGTGATCAAACATGTTAAAAATGGTTAACTGTGAAATGGATTATAGACAATATTATGAAATACTCACTTGAAGGTATTGTTTGCTGTGAATGTTTTGCTGATAATGTCTCAAAAGAAGAACCATTAGGGATCTGAGATCTGAAGATGAGCTGATTCTCAATTGCAACTCTCCCAAATAAATCCGATCTTCATCGCTAACGTTAGCTATCTTTTCATAGTTATTAATCGTCTGAATGAATTCTCTGATTGCCGTTACGAGCTGAAATATTTATTATACAGATGATTAGCTAGATGTAGAGATTTAATCGTTTTTGGACACGGAAACTGATATTAGCAATCAAGATTTTTAAGCATTATTTTTATATGAATAATACAAAGAATCAAGATCAACCTCAATGTTCCAGCGTGTTTTATCAGTCAAAGATTTTAGATATGTAAAATAATTGATTTGTTGTCTTAAAACCTTCTTAATAGATCCTGAAATGAAATCTAAGTGAATTTTGTGCGAAAATTTTAAGAATATTATGAGACACAAAACAACCTTTTAATTTTGGCTTATTGATCTATAGTTGAAAAGCACCAGATTTTAAATTCGAGTGATATGAATAAAATGTCCACCTACCAAATGCATTCTCCGAAGTAAGGGCTTCACGTCAATGTTTTTCTTTTGAATTTGCAGCTGGATTTGTTCACATAGATCCACTCCTTCATAAGCCAAATATGACAGTATTTCAAAGGAGAGAACTTGTTGTATATGTTCCAAGTCAATTTCAAGCTGGGATGCGAATTTTAGAAAATATGTGACAAGCCAGAAAAAGTGCGATGTGTCAATTTGAAGGTGGACACCGATTAGGAGTTGAGAATGAAGATTTTGTACTAACGATCCGAAGGCTTTCAGCAAAAAATCAACCGTAAATTCTTTAAGTACATTTGTGATATCCTCATCGGTCGGAATGTGATGCATGATGCCTTTTATGTTGATTCTAAATTTATAAAAACAGTAATAAATAAATAATCTTTGTTAATAGGTTGCCAGCTTACATATTGGTTTTTCCACGCTTCACTAATTTTTTGCGCCTTTTTTCTTTTTTAGCCTGAGCTGTGGGAACAGGACGCGGCTTGGGATTTGCTCTCTGCTTCTGAGTGTGAGGTTTTTGATGAACTGGCTTCTGATGAGGAATGTCATCTTCATTACTGGATGTTGATATGGACTCCTGATTTTCAATTTGAGTCACATATCCGCAATCGGAAAATTCTGAATTGACAGACAGACACTCCTTTTTAGCTCCGCTCGCTCCGTGTGTCTTTCCAGCCTGGAACAAATGAATTAATTGATGAAAAATCAGATCGAATAGGCATTGAAGCCCTCGAGACATCGCTGGGTATAATTAATTACCAGCAGGGCAGAAGTTGCCGAAAATCTCTTCCTGGAGCTGCCAGACACGAACTGGAAGTCCAACATTTGAATGATAACAATTGATGACATTAGAGAAGTGTAAGATAAAAATTACACTCTTTCGAGAAAATCAATTTAACCATGATATATTATAAAAATTTTAATAATGAATTATGATATTATTATTTATTTTAATTGTTAGTAAGCTGATTTATTTTATTATTATAAAATGGTATATTGCCTTTGGTTCAGTGTTTTGTTGAGTAGATGCGGAGTTGGTTGGTTTTTGATTTGATTTATCTTGATTATCAGCAGGTTGGTAATGTCTTTTGCCACTTTGATTGTTTGTATGATGTTTACTGCCACTGGGTGTATGTCCTTTTTTCATAGTTTCTGATGTGTTATTATCTTGGTATTTTGAATTATGATGGGTGTTTGAAGTCGGTGGACGCATTTGGGAATTGTTGTTGATTTTTCCAAAGCCTCCAGTATCTGAAGAATCGGATGTTGGATCAGAAGTCACTACAGGAGAAGAATCATCGCTTCCTGTAAAAAAAAAAATTATTTAGTAATTAAAATCAAACCACGAAAATAGCACAATATTAAAATTTCTTAAAACGGTCAAAATATTAACCTTGTTCTGGTGGCGAGGTGTTACTCTCATTGTCTTCAGAACTTTCTGATAAGGAAGTCTCAAGCCATTGGTTCAAGAGCTTCTGGAGGGTGTTCACGTGTTGGTCTTTATAGATTAAGGCTATTAATTGAGCCATTGTTACACTCCACTGCTTCTAAAATAATAAAAATGAGCAATCAACATTATTGTTTGTTGTTTAAATATGTCACTAGGAACTTTATTTCATCTATATCAAATAAATATTCGTTTGGTTTCGATCATATTCGTCACTATTATTGTAGCATATTATTAACCATTATAAAATTGGGGCATATTACGCAATTGGTTGGGGGCGAATGTGATCTAAGCGTCACATAACCAAAATGGTGCAAAATAAAAATGGTTGTGGGACATTTGCCCCACTATATTACAAACAACATATTTTAAAAATACATATTTTAATAGCAAAAAGGCCACTTACCCCGTGAGGACAAGTCATCAAATAGAGCAATATTTTGTCGACGCTCTGGGAGAACAAGTTCCATAATATTTGATTCTGTGTAGAATTATGAGAAGTTGCCGGATCTCGAGGTGGATCTGGAATGTGTAGAATATTTCTAAGGAGAAGAAGACAATTGTTAATGTTGTCTAGTTGAGTCGGTAATGTTTTGGCATCTCCTATCAGTTGTTTTATATAATCGAGTATGGCTTTCGTGGCTCTGTTATCCAAAAAAGCCTCTTTGCTGGATACGAGCAGGTTGTTCAGCTCAAATATGGTGTGTTGACCAACATCGTTCTTAGAAATGCTGTCCACTGATAAAAGGCATTCTATTGGTATTGTCAGATTCACCAAAATCTTAATGGTGACCTCTACAATCTTGATGTTATCCTTCGCGTGGATCAGTATGGGAATTAGATCCTTTTTGATATTCTGACCGAAACCAACCGCTCTTCTGAATGTGCGTAGGTTCTTGTCTTCTTCGATAAGTTTGTTGAAGATTTCCTCGAGGGTGGCTGAAATAATAAATAAAGCCGTCGTAATAACAACTAATGAAAAAGACTACTCTGAATAAAATTTGCTACACTAAATAATTAAATGGTCAGTAAACTTATATCAGAGGTTATTTTAAAATAATATATTAGTAACTTACATAGGCAATCATCATTGATACAATATATGTCTCCATTCACGTAGCCCAGGGAGCCAAAAGTGCTGTGAATTTGAGGACTGACTAAGACCCACTCCATTTTTTTTTATCTAAAACATTAAAAAAAAAGAATTATTATTAGTTACACAATAATAAATCATTTTATTACACAATAAGATTCTATGGCAAAAAAACCTGTCGATTTTTTCCATTTTCATATATATACCTACAGTTTAAACTTTTGATTTTTTAAATTCATTTTAGATTATTATTTTTGGTCATTGATTTTGATATTTATAAGTAATAATTCATAAAAAAAACTCTGGTAGAATCCCAAAAAATCGTGCAGAAAACAATAAAACAGTGATAATGGGTTAATAAATGTTTTTAACAAGTATATTTATTAGCTGGTTATATTATTATATCAAGAATGAATTATAAATCTATAAATAATGATAAGAAGAGGGGAAACAATCTATAATTATTAGATACATACATATAAACACAGAAATAATTGTTTTAATTTGATAAACTTTAATTCGAAAGAGTTAAAATATTGTTTACAATAGCTGTGCCGTATATTATAATAAAAAAATTAAGGTTGAGTATCAAATTACTAATATTTTCTTCAGAATTTAGATGATAATGAAATTATTTAGTTTGATTTTATGGGAAAAAAATCATTTAATATAAGCTTATTGTTAAGAAAAAACAACCAAATCATACGCAACGGATTTTTTTTTATTTATAATGAAATAATATCTTATATGAACGAGTTTTTGTACTGAATATATATGTCAGCTAATCTTGTCTATAATTAAATATAAACTTGAGTTGTGCAATGTCTATATTTGTAATAAAAATCATATAAGAGACACAAGAGCTCATCACATTGTAGGATAATGTCAAATGACCCATATCTCGTGGAATGCCTCGTGCTGCCGCCCCCCTCCGCCCCCACTTATAATCCTCTTCAAATAAACACCCACCCCATTCGACAGGGTGGTTGAGACCTGCTGATGTCATAAATAAATGTCACGCAGTAATAATGAAGGCATATTTATTTATTTATTTAACTAATATATACATATAATCAATCATAATAGTAAAGCATGAACCATCATCGCCTTGCCATTACAGGTAAAACCTAATGCGGTTCGGCAATGATGGACATTTGTCAGAATTATAGAAGTAAGGATATATAAACAGAAAAGATAAAGAAAGGGCATGACAAATATGTCATTTTCAACCCCACTGGCATTCCATTCATTCAAAAGAACTATGGATCTGGTTAATGGGGAGTGACGGAGTATGTTAGTATGGGTCTTAGGGGTTGCTAACAAGGAGTGAGAGCGACAGCGCGTATAATTCTCGGGAACAAACAAACTGATGCGACTAAGTATATCTGGGATTGATAACTGGCCTCTAATCACAAGAAAAATCAATCGCATCAGTGCCACATCTCTGCGGAGCTCGAGTGAGTCATACCCGAGCATTCCCATTATTATATATGGTTACGAATTATTGTGTTATAACCACTAAATAAAAACCCAAACATATTACATAGACACATAAAATAAAGTCAAGCACTTGGTTTTCCATCCAGTTATGTAACCAAACCTCGGCTAAGAAAAGTTTGCATGTATGCAAACTTTTCTTAGCCGAGGTTAAAGTTTGCATTATATTGCTTCATTATTTTATTGAAAGCCGCCTTGTGGCCCAGTGGTTAGTGTAACGGATTCGTGAGTGAAGACTCCCGGGTTCGATTCACGGCACCGGAGTCACTTGGTAGATCTAGCTTAGCAAACTAGATCTTAAGTACTCATTGCTGTGTGGTGGCCTGGGAAACCATCTCTACTATATTCTCCCGTAAAGGCCAAGATGGCCTGGCCAACCCCTTATAAAGGGACTCCCGCTAATAGGGAAGGTGTCACGATATTTATTTATTTAGAATTATTATAGTCGTGATTACTATTTAATATCGATTGCATTTGGTGAACGGTAACTATTTTTTGATTATTATGTAAATAAACCCAAAAACCAGTGACATTTCCAATGAGCAATATGACAATATTGCTGATTTTGTAACCTTGGGTTAAAGGATGATTTATTGGGAAAAATATCTATCGGATTAATAATGAAAAACTAAAGAATGTAGAAAAATGCATTGTTAAGTTAGAGCAAAATGAACTGAGTTATCATAAGATTGAAATCCATGGGTTTGCTTCATTGGAAAATTAAAAAAAGGACCATTTAAAACAAAATTCAACTACAAAGTCGATAGAAAAATTATGTGATGAGGACTATCAAAATAATACATATGAAAAATGAGAGACGATTAAAGAACTTTATTTTTTCCTACCCTATTGCCCTATAGAAAGGATATTGGAAGATTAAACAGACCAAGGAATAAGGCTATAAATGTACGTGGTTTCAAAATAATAAAAGTATAATAAACCAGGTCCAGAACACCACCTAAAATTTTCAGCATAAATATTAAATTATAGTTAAATATTTATTTATAGGCTTGGCTAGCTTTATCATAATTTGACCCATTTGATTAAGCTTCGACAAAATAATGACAGGTACTTGGGATTGTAAACTATTCCTCGTAGGTTAAATTGAAAGTCTGTCAATGTATAGGGTAAAAAATAGAAGCATAATAAAGAACTTGGAAGAGGCTTTCAAATGGAAGAATCTATTGGTGTATTATACATATAAGCAAAATTGGTTTTGTTGCATATATAATGGGTTTTCTTGAGTTTTAATATTTCACTATCCAGATGACAAAGAGTCATATAATCATGCTCCGTTTTGCTTTTTTGCTCCGATTTCAAATAAAATTTTTCAACTAAAAAGGTCACTCGTGGTATGAAACACAAACAACAAAGTTTGTAGGTATTATGAAAATATTAAGGTCCTTGGGGAAATTGTGGAAAAACTGTAAAAGAGAGACTATTCATATTCACGGGCGAAAAATTTTATTTACGTGAATGAAAAGCCAAATTACGAAACAGTTTTCAAACTCGTTTTCCCAATCACGTTGTTTTACAAGTATAAAAATATATCCAAGGCAATTACTGCCATCAAATTGTTTGAATTCACGTGTCGTTCACCGAATTTTACGCTAAATTAATATTCTCAATCAAAAAAAAAAAGTGGACCTAGAGATATTATCTCTAACTACAGGCCTATCGCCATATTATCCGTTATCCCCAAACTTTTAGAGAGGGTGATTTATTATAAACTATCTCCGCAAGTTGAGCCTTACCTCTCTGATTCGCAGCATGGCTTTAGGCCTGGACGGTCCACCGTCACTAATCTGTGTGTTTTCACAGATAAGACCACAGAATGCATAGATCAGGGACTGCAGATGGCTGTTGTCTATCTCGATTATCAAAAGGCGTTTGATAAGGTAGACAACGATATCCTCCTATCAAGAATGAGTCAGTTTGGTTTCTCACCACGGCTACTCAAATTCTTCGCCACTTATCTTGGTCGACGTAGACAGTATGTCTCATATGGGACGTATGAATCAGAGCAGTACTACACGCATACTGGTGTAAATCAAGGTTCGACGCTAGGACCGCTTTTATTCAACATTTTTATTAACAGCCTCCCTTTAGTCATTCACTCCTCCCATTGTCTTCTGTATGCTGACGACGTGAAGATATTCATGCCCGTTGGTTGTTACAGTGATCTGGAGCTCCTACGGAATGATTTATCGTCCGTTGTGACATATGGACGGGAATTGGGTCTTTATATTAACATAGAAAAGTCCTCGATTATGTGTTTTGGGCGATCACGCCAGCCATTAAATCTTGACTTGAGAGTGAATGACACTCCTCTAAAACTTGTAGAATCTTGCAAAGACTTAGGTCTAACCTTCGATCGTGGTTTGAACTTTCATGACCATATGGCCTGTATAGTAGATGAGTCTTTTAAACGGCTTGGTTTCGTTCTCCGAACGACTAAAGATTTTCAAAATCCTCTCTCCTCTCGTCTGCTATATAATGCCTTGGTACGAAGTTCTCTCGAGTACTGCTCTGTTTTGTGGTCACCATATGAGTCAGCGTACGTTCTCTCCATTGAGAGAGTGCAGAAAGCGTTTCTCAGGTCGCTTTATAAGAGGCAATACGGATATTGGCCCTTCCTTTTCCCCTCTAAGTTCCTCTTAGGTGCTCTAACGTATAATTCGTTGGAGCTTCGACGGGACTTGTCCTTGCTACGTCTATTATTTCTGGTTATCAGAGGTCACATTACTGTGCCAGAGATACTTGAGCGTGTGGGACTGTTCTGTCCTGAGAATTATACGCGAGGGCGTCACCATTCCCTATTCCGAATCCCCCGCTCGCATTCCAACCACCACAAATTCAGTCCTCTTACCAGAGGTTTACGCCTCTTGAATGAGTGGTCTGTCAGGGGGACAGATAATGACCTGTTCAATCTGTCCCTCCCTATGTTTATGGAGAGCGTGCACAAATTTTTATTTTTATATCACTAATCTATTATTTTTTTTTTTTTACATTGTTCCTCTTTTTATGTTTTTCTGCTTTTTTCTCTTTTATTGATAAATTTATTTTTTCTCATTTGTAATTTTTTTTTTAACCGACAAGTACTGCATTATCATCACGGCGACTTGGGATCCCCCGTAATGCTGTGGTGGTTGTGCAGTTAGATGTAGTAATTATATGTATTTATATTTAAAATAAAATAAAATAAAAAAAAAAAAAATATGTATATGGTTTAATTGGAATTTAAAGCCATACGAGCAAATTAGTTTCAATTATATTGTTTATATTTCAAATTATGTCTATCCAATAAGAAGTTACCCAAATTTACGAAAATTAATCAAGTCCATTATTGATTATTTATGTTTGTTTCATAAAGGAAATTCAAAACCTGGACGTAACTGGATTTGTTTATATAATTATAGCTTATATAACGTAGTACCTTGTTGTCCTCATCATCACGTTTTAGTAGGTAAACGGTACTCTTAATATTGCTATTTATATTCATTCAATTACTTATAAAGTGTATAAAGCTTATTAGAATAAAAAGTTATGTAAATCACTAATTCAAAAAAATATAATATCATAAAAACAATACTTCATGAAGGTCTAAAAAAGACGACTACGTGACAGTAGGCATATGCTGCATACATTTATGCCGCGATTTAAATTTTAAATATTTGAAAAACACACCCAAATAACACCATTGTAGCTTATTTAGTGCCTTTTCTGAATCAGAAATAAGAATCAGTATATAAATTAAACATAAGATAACAAAGACCAAACTAATTCAAAATAATATAAGGTACTTATTTCATCACTGTCCATAGATATAAACATGCGTGTTTAGTTCAAGTGGTCAAAAACATGAGTTACCTGCCAAACAATATACTGTAAACATCTTCATATCTTCAGTTATATTTCACAGTAAAATGGGTAAATGCATTGTTACTACATGTCATATGGACTCAAACATACACTCAAATACATCTAGGTGAAGTTTTTACCCCTGAGTACTTCCTGAAGATGTTTAAAGTATTATTGCGTTTTAATCGCAATAAGTATTGTCACAACTACTCTCAGGGGTCACTAGAAATGTGTTGAGTGAGGGAGACACACTTATGCCTTTATCGAATAGGAGAGAAGAGTGTAACAATACGAACAATATAAAACTGATACAAATTAATTATATGCAATGCGATATCTAATGTTTATATCTATGTCACTGTCACAAAAAAAAATATTCACTGGTTCATTAAAGTTCATTCAAACAGGTTCTTCGGGTAAATTAAATAATTGATGAATGATAATTTTCTTGAAAATTTCAGTCAACATATCAAGCCATATAAACGTGTTGAAAGAAAAATAATACCGCGTTCAATTCTTATATAATCTGATAACAAACTTAAGTTGTTACCTATATATTTTCAAATAAATATTCCTTATCTCATGATAAAGAAATGGGTTTATTTTTAACCAGTCGATTATTAATGTATTCTTGGTAAATATAATAATATCATAGCATAATAACGATGTATAAGAAATGTTGTAATTTTGCATGTTACTTGATATATACAATGAAATTGCGCAGTTTATTATCAGTTCAAGCGACTTATTCAAGTTGCATGGTCAAGCGTCGGAAAACCTTGTACAAACCTGTTATAATGGTTTATCCAAGACTCAACAGGTGAAAATTGCATTGGAAATGGTTATTTCAAGTGCATTTTTTAATATCAATCATTAATCACAACAGCTGTTGTCTGCGAAAGTCACATTATGTCTTATCTGGAAATTATCGGCTGTACATTGAACACACACTTTATGAATGGACATTTTATTAATTAGATATTAGATATGATAGTGAGACAATTAATGTTGTTGTTTGGTCAAACTAATTAAACTAAACTAACTTGTCTGGCTTTCTCATATCGGTGGTTTCGCGTGTTGATAAATACAATAATCAATTCAAACAAATTAATTGATAATGGAGAATTCAGAAATAAAAAATAATTTATTCTATATCTTGTTTTCTTATTTATACTACTTTTTGTTATAAAACTTTTTATAATTTAAAATAGGAATCCATTTATTCAGAGGTGTATCGTGGACTACTAAATACATATAAAACATCGTCCCTTATTTCAACATAAAGAAAAGTTATTTTTTTAGGTGTGTGCGATAAATTTACTATCTCATGATAGATGTGAGTAAATCCATATATTTTTATCAAAACTGGAAATTTATACATTAGAATCGAGGAAAACTGTATATTTTTTACCCAAAAACTCACAACAGCAACAGTGTAACCTGGATTATTAAAAAAAAAAAAAGAAATACTATCTGATTAAAAATAAAACGAGGGTATATATCACCCCTGACCGTCTTCCTTCTCTTAGTACGCATTTATACGTTTATGATATAGAAGGAAAAAACCACAGAATTGTAATAAAATAAATATATTTTTTATGTCTAATACGCTTTGCGTAACATAGTATCTAATCATATTTGAGGTCACCCGATAAGATATTATAATAATTGCATTCGGCACTGACCTGCAAGGGTACCGTTTAGTTGAGAGGCGAAAAATCATCCTATATGTGTATGGCAGTAAACCACAGAGGTGTTGTGTAGTTTAGTTTCCATAAATGACTTGTTAAATGCACTGCCAAGAGGCGTCGCGACGTCCAGCAGGACAAGCGTCTCGTATACAACTGACGCCGCATAATAACACAAGCAACTCGCGGCGAGGGAGAGCACGTGAACCGTCAACGTGACTTCAAACTCTGACTCACATAACACTACTTTATTATACACGCTACTCGCTCTGATCTACCACTGTCCTTTTCAACAACGTGACAATTAAATGGGTGACGTCATATCTCTGCGATTGTTGAACGATCAAATATATTGAGCCTGGATTCCACTTCCACGGTGATTCGACTAAAATAACAGATGATTGTTGAGTGTGGTCGTCAGTTGTGACGAGACGTTTTCATCTGGAAGCTTTATATGACCGGCCTTGTGGCCTAGTAGTTAGTGTGACTAATTCGTGAGTGAGACTCTCGGGTGCGATCCACAGCGCCGGCAAAAACGATGTCACTTGGTAGACCTAAAGTAGCGACAAGACCTAAAAGACTCATTGCTGTGTTGTGGCCTGGGAAACAACCTTTATTATATACTGCCAACCCCTTACCAGGGAATCCTATCAATAGGGATCGATTAGTCGATTATTTAGTTCAGATTTGAGCAGTGAAGTACCAAATTCAAATGACTAGTATACCCATAGATATAGACATTAGATATCGCATTTGATATAATGAATGAATGCAATGAAACAATA
Source organism: Agraylea sexmaculata (assembly GCA_022606485.1). NCBI lineage: Eukaryota > Metazoa > Arthropoda > Insecta > Trichoptera > Hydroptilidae > Agraylea > Agraylea sexmaculata. The sequence goes on along the minus strand of JAGTTH010005610.1, from coordinate 39,283 downwards.
TAAAGACTTCATCAGAGAATAAGGCTTTTGTATATTGTAATTAATTTATTAAATGTGAGTAAACATTTCAAAAAAAATGTTTATTGATTTCTTACCAGTAGATATTTACATTAGCTAAGGAAATCGATAAATAGACCGAAAATAATCGTAGGTTATCTTAATATGTATTTGTGGGGCAGTATTGTTATTGTTTTTGAATATTCTATATATGTAATTTTAGAGACATTTATATTAAAAACCTGTAATTTAAGCATATAAATAAAAGTAAATAAATAATACCAGTGTCTTATATTATAGGAAATGCTTTGTCTATATAGAGTGGACATTGAATCAATAAAAACTATAAATACATACATATATGAATATGGGGATAGGGTATCACCAGAGATGTGCCAAAGTCAAACGAATATTGTAGTATTACAGCCTTTCCTTTTCCCCCGTGAAGTGCAATAAAGCGATATAAAGAAAGGTGAGAACGTTAGACGGTAGTATAACGCTCGATTAATCATAATGAGTCTATTTTCTTCATATGAGTGCATCAATAAGAAATTAGAATAGGATACTATAGTATTCGTTTGACCTTGGCACATCTCTGGATCTGACTGCGGCGAGATGACAACGTGGCGTAATTGAAACCACGCAACGACGACGACACAATATGGCGTTGTGGTTTTTCACGTAATATCCAACTAAACACTACATAGTTTGTGAGGTGGAGATATAGAAAGCTCTTACTTATATAGAAAAAACAATCAACGCATTATTAATTTTGAGAATATTTTTAAATAAATATATAAAATCATTAATAATTATTTTTGTTACTACATAATTGTTTGTGCCTTTTCTTCTATTCAGAAAAATAATTGTTAAGCTTGAGTTGAAACTTATGTTCTAGTATTTCGTGTATAATATATTACTTTAAGTATAGTTGATAAATAGTCTAAAACTATATTTAAAAAAACCACATAACTTGGAAATATAGCGTAAGAACTCTCACAATATGTGGTTTAGTGTAATTTGTTATGTTTCCAAAATTTCTACTTTTCTCAAATGATTTCTCAATGTCTCACATGTTTACAAGAATAGATTTTGAAAAACAATATTTGCTTAAGTGGGACAAATTGTAGGATTTTAATATATTAACATAAGAAAAAAAAGGTGAAGAAATTTACGATCTTATTTTTTAAATTTTACCGAGTACCTACTACATTTAAAATTATTTCAAAGAGTTAGTGTTTAGAGTTACACATTTTTTATACTCATTGCGTGGTATTGGAAATTTAAATCTTCTTTATGGAGTTACAATTATTTTATCACTTTATAATAATATTTCTATTATTGTAACTAATGCCTATAATAGCTGTGAGAATATAATTAAATATAAATAGTTCTATTTATTTATATAAAACAATATTCCAAATATTTTCACGAGGCATTCAGGAGGGAGAAATATAAATAAAATATTTTTAGTCGGCTGTATTGAGGGCTATTTTCATAAAAACGTGATTTTTACAAAAGGCCACGAGTTTATAGAGTACAATGATATTTATGTAAAACACCATTGACCGAGAAAAATTTTTAGTACCTACCAATTTCATTTTAACACAATTACGTTTACATTTATTAATAAAAAATACCCACTGCTAAATAAATCTTTGTTCACTCTATACCTGAAAGTTTAAAGGGCTTCGAACTTTCAGGTCACAAGTGTGAGTTACCTTTTTTAAAAGATTGTGGTTTATTTTAAGCCTTGTACACTATTCAATTTTTAGTCTAATTTTGAAACATTTAGAACAAACAACTTTATAAATACGTCCACGTGTAACTCTTTTTAAAAGTAGGTATTACAATGAACTTTAAAAATAATTAATGATTCATTGCTATTTACGATTGGCACAGGTTTTATCAAGAAATAAGGATTTATACATATAGTGTATTTAATAAATTAAATGTGAGTAAATATTTGAATTTTTTTTATTGAATTCTTACCAGTAGATATTTACATGTAGGTAAGGAAATCGATAAATAATCGTTGGTTATCAGAATATGTATTGTGGGGCAGTACCTATTGTTATCCCAAAACCCATGATTTAGGTATATGTATAAATAAATGATACTAGTGCCTTATATTTTAGAAAAGGCTTTGTATAGATAAAGCCTTGTATAGACAGAGGAGACATTAAATTAATAGAAACTATTCATACATACACATAAATTGATATAGGGATAGGTTATCACCAGAGATTTGCTAAAGTCAAACGAATATTGTAGTATATCCCCCATGAAGAACAATAGAGCGTTATAAAGATAGGTGGGAGAACGTTCGATTATTCATAATGACGTCAAATTTCTTAATAAGTGCAATAATAAAAAAATAGAATATAATATTGTAATATTTGTTTGAGCTTGGCACATCTCTGGGTACAACAAAAAATTAAATTGCCATACACATAATATGTATATTTTTGATTAGAAAAATAATAATAAACTGACGTAATTCCATAGTTTCAAAAAATAATATGGCTGCTGCTTACAGGATATTCAATTGAAGGATTATTAATAATATTAAATATCTTTAAGAAACTCACACATAAGGGAACCTTACATATAAGATTCAAATCAAACACTTTGAATTTTGCCGATATGGGTTTTACCCTCAAACATAAAAGGGACACCAGATTGAATGTGATCCGAATAAATACATATTGTGTATATGTCATCCCGTCCATACTGATGTGTGGTTAAGTTACCTAATATGCCTAATATTGAGTTAAGTTTAATTCTCATCCAGTAAGAATTTCATGAATGCAAGTTATTATGTAAAATCATCCTCCATCTATATCTAATGACCACTCAACTTCATCATAATTATTGTATGTTGAAACATTAATTCCATTAAAGTATTATAGAGGAGAACTCGGATACTACTGTTGCCATAGAAATGATAAGAATCATACCTCTCTACATCAATAAAAGAATAAATGCGTTTATTTCCTAAAATTATTCTTAGTTAATGTTTTCTATCAAAATTGTTTCAAACATAAATTATAAATTGTAAAAATCATTTTATAGAATTTTTAACAAATATATTTTTCATCTAATATACAAATGTTATTATTACAATATACATATCATATTTAATTTAATAATAAAAAGAAAACAATACAATATTAAAAATCCCTTAACCAATCACCATAAAATTTATTATTAGTCACTAATTACATTTCAAAAAATATATTTGCTTAATTATTTAACATAAGATAAAAGTTCTCTCTCTACATAATAGACAGTTCATTTTAAGTAAAAATATATTTACTAGCCAAACAGAAATTACAATCCTTGCAATAGTCATTTTGCACCTGGATACATTTGCAAATGGTTGTTTTCAAGAGAGATATCAAAATCAGGTACAAAAATAAGAATACTCAAAATATTTACTCAAAATCTCAGAATGATATGATGAAGAAATAACAATAATATTGTATTAAATTTGTGTTCATATACACACATAACCATATATGTAGTCATAATTCACGTCAACATATGTAATAAAGTATCATATGGCATATTAGCTCATACTTCGCTAAATAAAAAATATTTGTTGGAATCTATATTCAGTCTACTTTGATTCAATAGTTTTTATGTAAAAAATGTTTTTCAGTCATCGATAATACTGCACAAAAGTAGGTCATATTTACAGAAATATGATTTGTGTTTCCTATGATGACGGTTTTATTTATTTATGAAATTGTGAAAAAAATGGGAAACTGACCCTGGTGGGTATGTCAAGTTAAAATATAAATTGTAAATTTTTAAGTAATATTATCTAGTGTGGTGTCAATTTTTCTGTTTATTCTTTGGATTGTGATAGATAAAATGTAAGTCAATTGTGTGATTTTTGTGCCAAATATGGGTGTATAAGTTATTCACATTTACTCTTCACAGTTAACATGATTTGATTTGTTTGATGAATGAGATACAGTGCACTGATGAATACTGAATTAGCCCTGGAACAATATTGGATTTTAATTAAAATAATTGTTCTTTAAGCTAATAAATAAATACTAGACTAAATACTTACTGTCCTTCTTTGAAGTATTCTTTTAAAGTATTGGAAAATCTCTTAGAGTACTTTACAAATTCCCGTTTGCGTTGTTCTAATGCCTGTTTTCCAGCACCGGGTGTAAAAGTAGCAACTTCATTCACCGCATCCAACAATTTTTTAATAGCAGAAGCAATTTCTCTGTAAGTAATCAAATATTTTGAAAACAATGCACAAAAAAATAAAATTTAGTTTAGTTTTTTAGCTGACTTGATGGTTTCCAAGAAAGTTTTCCGGTCAGTTATTTCATCAGGAATGCGACTGAGGATTTTTTTGAGTGCGTTGGATTTCTTATTCAATTCTTGGAAGGCATCTTCTGATCTATTTAATCGTAATTCCATAGCTATGTAGATATAAAAGAAGTTGTTGATTGAAAAAGTTATTTTAAAAGATATATTAAAAACAAATACAAACCATCAGCATCTGTTGTACTTCCTTGGAGTCGTAGAACACTTTCATTCATGTTAACAGAAATATCAGCCCTTCTGAGTATTCCAACAACAAGATCGTAGCTAAGGCCGGGTATACTTGCCTCTGCCCGAGAAAACGCAGCACGTAGTGTCTGCGATGCTGCCACATCGTTACGTTCTAACTGTAAAATAATTAAAATATCGAATTGTTAATTTTTTTCTTGTAAATAGTACAAACAAGAAAAAGTAAAGTAAAATATATATGAATGTAGGTTTCAGTTGATTTTTGCAGTGGTGTGCAATAACATAATGAAATGTTAGCTAATCTTAGATAATTTTATTTATAACGTTGTATAATTGAAGTTTATCTCCTACGTGATTCTTCATGGCCATGATATATTGATAGTAATAAATGAAGTGAGATTGCATTGTTTCCTGATATATAATAATTATTTAATGAATGATCTGTCAGTGAGTTGACAAGTGGTGAGTTAGTAACGAGTAATGATATAACCTGAGTCAGGACCGGCCTGAGGAGCACCGGCAGCAGCAGTGAAGCCACAGGACTGTCCTCTCCCATGGTCATCTTGCTGGACTCAGACACTAAATCACACCACACTAAATCACTATTGACACTTCACTACCTTTGAGTTGCCACCTCACATCACATACTTTAGATAACATCAATAAAACAATGCTATTCAAATAAATAATACAATTTTTTTAATGTATTGTAATGTATTTGAGATTATCAAATGCAATTATTTATTGAATCTCGAAAAAAAGAGATATTGCTTTTATCGTTAGTAGTAAAAAATGTAAAAGTAAAAGATAATCAAATAAATAATATTGTTAATGAGTCGTTTCTTATAAATATGTTAATGTATAGATAAATTTTGGAGGACTAGTGATGACATGATGACAAGAAAAAATGAAAAACCCGATCAATATTTGTAGTTAGCTGGCAACACAGTCAGGCTCCAGACTGCTTCGTAGCTGGTCGTGTCTACAGGTTGTTTTTCTTAATAAGTATTTCCCTATTGTTGCAGATATTGATTATCTTATTTGATTTTCCACACGGATCTTATATTCACCCCCGTTAAGTATGATTTTCACATATTTTGTTTAAAAATTGCTGTCCTGAGAATGTGACACGAGGTGTCATTGGTTTATCGTTGTTCACAAAATCAGCATTAATTTGGATGTTTTATACGAGTTTATCATCTGTTGAGCGTCATTGTGATGCAGGCTCCTAATAAATAATGCATCCGAATTATTTTATCTCTGTTTATATTATGCCGTATGTATTACTGTGGAAATGACCACTGCCATATGTTGATTGTGTATAATAGCATCCTTTATACTCTTGTTGCTGACTAGTCATCGAATAATATTTTTTTTCAAATGGACAAATACTGCATATTTGTATAAATTTCAACTCAATCAAATATAATTTAGATTTTTCTTTTGTATACCACATGATTGCTGTGCATAAGTAAAAATCAATACTTAAGTAATTTCTTTAATTTTATAAAATAAAATTTTATTTTAACTACCATTCAGAAGCTTTCAAGCTATTGATAACTCAAATTGTTTTTTTTTTAGCTTATTTAGCCATGTGTTTGCAAAAGTTACGGCAGCCGGAAGTGGAAACTGACAAAAATCATATCATAGATGATAATCCAGTAGCTATGGATACATCAGGTGATTACCTATATGTCTTTATTTTACATTGTTACTTAGATGATTCTCAAGGGACCATAAAAATATTTATCCGATTATTAAATATCCAGAGAAAAAAAACACTGAACTATCCACAAGTCCCACAGTATTTGACATATCTCTTTTGGTCAAGAGGGCTTCATACAATGTCTCTATAATAACTTAAATAATTATTTTTATAATGCAGATGATGATGATTCCGACAGCAGTGAAAGTAATGTTGATTTTAATGAAACCCCTGATTCTGAAGTTGAGGACGAACTTGTGAAAAATATTCGACAAGCTAAGTTTTCTGACCGGGACCATCCTCCTATTATTATGGTCGAAGAAGGAATCAATGATATATGCTTTAATCCAGCATTCAATTTCCTCTCTGTCGCTTTGTCTACCGGTGATGTTTATATCTATGGTTATAGTCCTGTCGGCAATACTTTACTTAGCAAGTATGAGTTACATACCGAATCATGCAGAGATGTTGAATTTAGTGAGGATGGGAAAACATTGTTCAGCGCTTCGATGGTATATTTTTTTATTTATGATTTTTTGCCATGAAAATAATATTTTATTTAATAAATTGTGCTTTTCAGGATCGAAGCATAATGCTTACCGATATGAATACCGGAAAATTGAAAGGCTTTTTTGATAATGCCCATGATAATCCTTTGTATACTCTACGAGTGGTTGGGGAACATCTTTTTGTAACAGGTATGTACACAATTAATTTAATTATTTTATTATAGCTTCTTAATTTTAAATATTGTAAATAGCTGATGACAGTGGAGTTGTGAGGATGTGGGACGATCGTGAAAGAAAAATTAAGCCCATTTTCTCAGTTCAAGCTTCAGATGAGTACATTTCTGATATGATTACTAATTCAACTGGAAAGTACCTAGTTTGTGCTTGCGGGGATGGAGTTCTCTACACAATCAATATGAATGCCAGGTAATTTTATCACTATTTCTTGCATGTTTGAATATTCGGTTGTCTGTCCCGTATTTATAAACCCATTGAATTTAATGACTCAATCTGTATAGTCTGAAAGTACATCTTAAATGTGCCTTATTGATGTTTCTAATGTATGCTAATAATTCTATAGCCATTGTTGAGTCAATAAACATGCCTATTATCATAATGATACATGGATTATAAAGTTATTAAATTATTAATAAGGTAATTAACATAAATACCTTGTTTATAAAACCATATTATTATACAGTGGAGCCTCGATATATTGATTTTTTAATATATCCCTATAAAAAGGAAATTTGTAAGACATTAAAATGGTTTTCTTGAAACCGTGAGCTACTTAACTCTCAAGTCAATGTTTTATTTTTGTGCAATCAAGCACTAAAATAAAGCTTGAATCTTGGAAGTTATGTAGCTCACTGTAGAAAACGGTATTTTATAATATAATTGAAAATGTTTTAGTGTAGTCCAAGTTTTATTACTAAATGCATCAATTTTTTTTATTTAACCTCGGTTATGGGGATTTGAATATTTTATAACACTAGAAAAACAGACACAGATTTTGGGTTGTATATATTTTTTTAATTTTATGCATGTAAACATCAAATGCTTAATAATTTCTTATTATTTGTAAAAAATGAAAATCACAATCATTATAAGATTTATTATATTGATCAAATGCAATGATATGAAGTAAATAATAATAAGTGCATTTTGGAGACAATGGCCAATTATTGTAATTTGAAGCAATACAATGCAGTCAGGCCACACCCTTTTCATACTTACCTGTTGTCATCTCATGTCATTATTGTTCACATGTGTGGCTTATTTTTTGTCTGCTTTCATTATATATTTTATATGGCCATTGTTTATTGAATGGATGAATGGGTGTCTTGGTATTTGGTCAAGCATGACTTTTTGTGTCTAAAAACTGACTTGCGTTTGATTAATAAAGGGTTATCAATTTCGGTGTGCATGAACCGTAACAGGTTCGATGATGGGCAAGGGTGTGTTTATGTATTAATGTGAATTTTAATTTTTTAATAGGAAACTGTATGCACAATCCCAAGGAATTAAAAGTGACATCACCAACTTGGGACTGTTCCGTAACGAAACTAAGCTTTTGGCTTCATCAAGCTCAGGCGCAATGCAAATTTACAATTGGGGAGAGTTTGATACGGTTAGCGATGAGTTCCCGAAACTCAAAGTACCATGCCTAGATTTGCTCCCCATCACCGAGAATATATTTGCTATGGCTGGCGGTGATGGTGTTATTAGAGCGGCTCATATGTTCCCCCATAGGCATCTCGGTGTCTTAGGAAGACACGCTTACGGAGTCAATAAATTGGACATAAGCAACAACGGTGAATACATAGCATCTTTCTCTACCGCAGACGACATTTTGTTCTGGAATATCTCATTCTTTGAAGATCTCGACATCAATACCGCTGAATACAAACGTAACAAAAGGGAGAATCTGAGAAAAAATTTGCCCTCAAGCAACATGACCAATGCCAGTGATTTCTTTTCCGGGCTTGCCTGATTTTTGGAGAAATTCTTTGAATTGTTTTATTAAAAACGTCAAAGAATTATTTCATTACTTGTGATTCCATCAAGTACGCATTTTATTCATTGAATATTTCTTGTGAAATTCAAACCTTACCATATATAGTGATGATTTTCTAAGTGTCTATTTAATCTCAAATATTCCCCTGTAGCACAAATCACATAACGAAACGTCAAACTTAATTATGTATTGTCTATTAAACTTGTATGTCAGATTATACTTTTTGTGAAAATTTTATGAATATTTGTGGAAAATGTGGACCGAAAGCTGATTCTATTCCAAGAGAAGAATTGAACTTTTTATTTTGTCAATATTAGGGCTGGCCGCATTTTAGGCAGCTATATTGCTTGAAGTGCGGCCGGTTAGAGAATATTTATATTTATATAAAATATTGTACTGATATAATTTGTCACTTATCATACAAATAAAAGATATATCTAGGTGTAATAATGTCTTTATAATTATTTTACACTTTTACAGAGTGACAAGTCTTCAGATCAGATATCATTGATACCAAAAAATAATATTCATAATTTGATCGATGTAGGTATATTTAAAAAAAAACAATGCAAATGAAAGAGGATGATCACAAGTTTAAGTATGAATATAATTATGTATAAAAAATAAATCATCAATATGAAATAAAAAACAGGGTCTAGCTTTACTGCCGATAAGAATACCAGACAACTAGATGTATAAATATCAAGATGACGGACCATGGAGACAAGTCTGAGTGAGATAATTAGAGTTGCCTCTGTCAAACTCATCAGCTTGGTCCGCCATCTTGATATTTATCATGCACTTTTTAGGCCTTGTAATATTGGTGATGTTGGGTCCAGTTATAAATGCAGATTCTATACTCGACATGATTTTTGATGAGTATTGAATACATAAACTTATTTAGAGTCGATCTTAAATTTATTCTAGGTACATATATACCAATATGTACTATCAAACTCTAGTCTATTCGTACACACGCGACTCACTAACACTCTTATTATACAATTATATTTAATATGGCTCAAATTATCTAATACAAATATGGCGACCGAGAAAAGTCTGGGCATGCGCTACTAATAAAAAATGTAGTTCTCGAAAACAAACGGTCTTAACTCTACTGCGCACTCTCCGTCCATTGTTTTATTTGTGGTTGACAAAAAAAAATATAATCTCACCAATTTAAATGATATTATGAAATTCCAAACAATGAAAACAAGATTTACGCGTGGCCATTTCAAGATTGAGACGTAACCATAATGCAGCGATACGATTTCATTGTCCTGTTCATGATTTAGTGCTGTTCTGACGATAGTGTATAAAGTCTATTTTCAGTCGTACTGTACTGTTGTTGTTGTTGCAAAACGTAATGTATTTATTGATGTAGTTCATATTTAGATGCTGGTCAGCTTTATCGCCGCCATTGTTGTGGGTGGTTCGCCCCCGCGGTCTGGCGCCTCCCCAAGGTTGAAATATTCAACAAAATACCTTATTCATGAAAAAACGAGTGCACTAAAAAAACTACATTATCATGTCGACGCTGGAAAGGAAAAATTACCTACAATTTTGTCAATATTGAGTTTTATACACCACTGGAAACGTTTTTTTTCTGCGTCGAATGGTACTTGGACTCATACGATGATTTTTACTGTCGTTTGGTCAGTCATTATTTTTATAAAAGTGATAAAATTTAACCAAGAAACATCAATTTGCCGAAAAGAAAGAATTTTTATTAATATCATCATACAATACATAGGTTTCAAGTTGAAAAAGAATCATTTTAATATCTTCAATAGAAGTAAAGTTATGATTTTTATAGTCTAAAAAATAACTTTAAACGGCTCAACTGTATAAAGTTGTCCGAATGTCGCTTAGGAACTTTTTCCTTTCCATCGTCGACGTTATTATGAATATTTTATATTCACAATTTGATTTTATGTTTTACTATCCTATCGCTAAATAACTTGAATAATTCCCAAGGGACTTGCTTAACCTTGCGATAACATTAATTATTTTATATTTAAATTTTTGGAAAAATGGCCTGGAAAATATTATTTTTCACCACCCCTATAAACGCCCTTATGATGTGTTGGTATTGGTTTATTTTATTCATTCTATAATATAAATATTTTGTTTAATCGGAAAAAAATTGTCATATTAACAATTTCTATATTGATTTTGCATAAATAGCATTATGAGAGATAAATAAAAAAATGTTTATTTTCATTTAAATCAAAATTTAGTGTACACAAAACAATTTTAATATGATAAATAGTGGAATTAGATTATTCAGATGACAAATTAGACATTTATTTTTTTTGAAAAATAAATTTGCAAAAATATAATTTTAGCAGTTAATGGATTTTTCAAGAGAATATGTCATTCTTTATTGATTGACAAAATTATAATAATGAGTAGAGTCATTTTAAAAATTTACACACGTCGTGGCGACCTAATTCATCGCAAACGGTTAATATTACAATTTATTTATTTAATTTTAATTTTACATAGTTTGAATAATACAAAACATCTTAGGAATTAAACTTAGGTGTAGAAAGTATATAAATCTTTTTACCTATTTATAACATTTTTATATGATTTGACAGGTACCTAATATTAAATGATAAAAAGTATGGAAAAAATAAATAAAAACCCCTTTACAGATATGAGGATTAATAAACAAGAATAGAATCTATATTAACAAAAATATTTAGAAATTATTATGCTAACTAACAGACTGATTGTGTAAAACCAAATGTGAATCTTATACTACATATTAGTTTGTGTAGCAAATTACGTCCTTTCGGCATTTACTCTACACATTTATGAAATGAACCTTATGGTGTGTTTACACATTTTTATCAATTTGAAATGATTATATCAGAGTATAAAGTGATGGAATGTGTCTGGTTATTTAATAATATTTGAAGTGGCGCCTGCAGGATTTAATACAAGTCTGAGTGTAGAGTACAGATTTATTATGAACATACATTATGGCAGATAAATACAATACAATCGATACAAAGTGTCACCAAGCCAACATCGACAATGGAATAATACTTATTTATAAGACCTATTGCCACTGTAAACGGATTAGCACCTTCTAATCATAAATATTCATATTATAACTCCACTGAAACTCATTTACAAATATCTAGTAATATTGTACAGTGGATGTTTTCAGTATGTTACTAAACAATTTGTATAGAAAAAAACATATCAACACATATATAAAACTGGAATTAGAAATAAAAAATCCATCTTTTAATTAAACGTTTTTTTTAATTTTTAATACCAAGTTTGTTTTTGTATGTTTTTTTTTATCTGTATGAAAGTTACATACGAAGTTTTCAGTCATGTAGAGAAAATTATTATAATATAAACATTCAAATTGAAGACCTAGGCGGGAAAACAGCTGATATTAAAAAAGATATTTGTAATTATATTAAATGTATTTGTCATGTAAATATTATCAATATTTAAAAAAACACACATGCGCGTAAAACAGCCGATATAAATATACTTTTCAATATATTTCTATATCAAGATAAAGGTGTTTTAATTATCTCTTGAGAAATAATAAAAATATATTTTTATTATTAGTTAAAAAAATAATTAAAAATACTAATTACGTATTTAACAGACACATTACACATGCGAAATTCAATACTGTGTAAATTAACATTTTTTTTAAATATATATTTTTTTTGTTTATATGTATTTCCGATACCCTACGATCCTCTAAAATATTCTCAGTATTATTTATACTGTATTGATCAAATAAAATGTCTGCAGATTAGTAACTCCATCAAATAAAACTTATATCGAATATTTCTGATTGGTATAAATTGACTCTTAATAATACAAGTTTTAATTTAGTATCTAGATCGGTCGTGCTTCTTGATAATAATGTGTATCTCGTCCATCTTTTTTTATATAATAAAGGAATCTTGTTTCGTTCAACACCGTTATTTTTAATATGGGGTTATGATTTTAACACCTGACCGTTTTATTTTTGCTAAACGGCAGGTGTGAAGGCGTTAGAAATAGCAGACTGTTCTGATAATATGTGATTATGAGAAAAAAACTTAGAATATTGCTTGTGATAGAGATCGGCATTAACAGGACCGTAAAGACCTATTTTTAATTAAATTAATTTTAACCAGATTTCAAAAAAATACATTTTGCCATTTTACATCTTTATAATGGTATTTTTAGCTAGTTTCAGAATAAGTGCATTTTTTCTAAATATTCATATTTAACAAAAACTACTACTACTTTTTGGAATTTAAATAAATTTTTTAATATTTGTGCAAAATACCGGATTCAATTGTTAATTAATGTTAACCCGGCGTTACATGTACAAACAAATTTATTTAATCTGATTACCGCTTATTAAGACATTTAAATTTTTTATATAAAAGTCTTAATAAACGGTAATTTTATTAAAAGGAAATAAATTAGTTGGTTTGTACGTGTGCTGCTGAGATAACAGTGGAATTTATGTGTCTTTTCCACTATTGCTCATTTTAAAATATGTATTTAATATCTATAATTATTATTAAATAATGTATTAAAAATTAATGTTCATCACGCAACAGATTTAATACAAATTAAATAATGCTCTCTCAAAAATCACATCAAATTAAAAATAAAATTAAAGATGATTAATACAAAGAATTAGTTTTGATCTCCATCGTTGTATCGGCTCTGATATTGGAGAGTTCCAATAAATTGATTTCTGCATCATCATCATCATAGTGCACATTTATGGCGAGTTGAAGCTGTGCAAAGATAATGCCTTGATTTATTATGTGGTAATATCATATATGAATGTGTATATATTTATTTGTTTATTATGCTGACCACCGTAAAAGTGTTGAAAAAAATATTTATTTATATGGAACGAAAATGCATTCCACTTTTATTGATGGCGGTAAACGCTCGATTGCTCCTCTCGGCAAAAACTAATTTTGATTAATTTACTCTCCCCATAAAATATTTAATGCCAATGATATTATGTTAGGTGTGAGTGGTTTTATGAAATAAAATAATTTATTAAACTTATCGCCATTATCCAATATATATGTATAATAGACACGGTCAAGTGTTAGATGCACCTTAACTGACAGGTAAAACTGGGGTCACCTGTCAAATGTGATGTTTAAATCAGCACGTGCTAAAATATAAAAATAACACACACCTATTAGATATTATAATAATAGCGTTTGAAGCCCCGGGGTTACTTTTTAGTGAAATAAGTATTTTGATATGTTACTATGAAGCACTTTTCTCAAATTGAGAATTTCTTTTTTAGCAAATAATATTGATATTTTAAAATAAATTAAGTTTCTTTAGGATTGTATATTATAAAATGGTTTAATTGGATTTGAAAAAAATTTGTTATACATGGAAGAATCCTCTTCTTTAAATTACATTTTTTAATAATATTCCAATGGATATTTAAAATATTTAAAAACTATTATTTTATCGGCATGTATATAAAAACTACATATTCACAAAATCTATTGATTTTTTTAATCATTATTCATTATTATTTTCTGCTTTTATTGACTGACATTTTTTTTTAAATTTATATTAAAAACTATAGAACATAGTTTTTTTAATGTACCTATTGAAATTAATTTTATTTTCAGCTACCTATATCTAATTTAAAAGTACACTTTATATTATATTTGAAAAGTGTTGCCAATAATTAACACACGCAGATTTTTTATTGGTTGGGTACTTTTTTTATAGAACAACCAGTTTGTAAAGAAAATAAGCAGGGAATAAGAATAATCTTGGCTCGGTTAAAATTATTAATAACAAATATATATATTTTTTTAAATAAAAAAAAAACAATCATAAATCTTGCATTTAATAAATGTCCTCTGACGGCTTTTCACTTTCAAGTCGTTGAATTGATTCGTAAGTGTGAAGGATTATAGTTTTTCATCTCGTTTCACTTGTATGGCATCCATTAAAATTCCTAACTAATTTCGCAACGTTTCTTTTTCAAGTGTGCCGACTTCGTGACCTTTGAATTAATATTATATATTATTAAAACGGTTATTGTGAAACAGAATATGATTGTCATAACAGAGTTCGTTAGCGTGGAAGATGGGAATAGTCACAGTGAGATGATATTACGAAATATGTATGGTGTCGTGCTTTGGTGCTAATCCTCTATTATAATATATCGGGGTGCTAATGATATTTTCAGATGAATTCTGATAGATAACAGACAGATGTAGAAAGATCTGATAAATTGCTATGTGATATCCATTGTCATCTTGCATATTCTATTAACTTGGCTCACACGGGCTATTTTATTAGTATCCTAGTTTGTAGTAGGTACATTTTCTGTTTGAAATCATAGTTTATTATTTCGTAATTAGTTTATTAATATTCGTTTAATTTGTGATATACACAATGCGTCTTTGTCAAAAATATCTATAAGCGTTCACTTTGAAAACCAGGAACTCAAAGTTTATTTATATCATTCAATCGAAATGGGCACTGGAATCAATTTTATTTTTTCAATTTAAGTCGGCGGGATTCCAACCCATAACCGCTGTGTTCATTACCATTGCACGTGCTTATGGATTTAAAAAAAATAGTTATCTCGTTATTTGACAGCAGAATTTCACCATTGATTTCGTTTTCTGCCCGTTATAAATTCGAATCTAAATAAGTGAAATAATGCATATTGAATGAATTTATTTATTATGAGTGTAAGAATAGAATTTAGTGTAGATTTTTTTTATATACCGAAAAAATATGTATCAATCACATACTACAATTTATTTATTAAATTTCAATTGATCACAAAACATCTTATGAATTAGACTTATGTGTACAGAGTATATACATTATTAATTTTACTTTTAAATAACCATATGATATGAGAGGTAATAAACAAATAAAAAAATAAGAGCAAATTTACAAATATGAGGATTAAATAAATAATATTATAAGATAATCTATGGGCCGTATTCAATAAAAAAATGTGTTAGCGAGTCGTGCTAGATCTGATAGTATTGGTACGTGTACGAATAGGCTAGAGCTTGGTAGTATACACGCATACGCACCGCACGCACACACTCTCATTAAATTTTTATATTGAATACGGCCGTATATCTCCGTTAAGAATATTAATTAAAAGTTTGGATATGTATTACAGTAAATAATATTTTTGATGTTTATAGCGTAGTAAGTATTGAATAATTTTATGATAAATACACAGTGTGTACCGAATAAAGGCTCTCGATTGACTGATGGTAGTTTATTTATCAGTGTCAGTGTTTGGAAATATGCGTTTTCAATGATTGTCTATTAGAATTCAATTAATGAAAAGAGTTATTATCGATCGATTAACTCTTCACGATCCAATTCATTCAAATCCCATTCAATTACAACCAATTCAAACGCAACACGTGCTGGAGAAATTTTTATTTAGTATCCAGTATCCCTAAATGAGAATATCGTGATTTGGAAATATTTTTCACATCGTTGGACTTTTCTGGTTGTATTATTTTTTTAATAAAATGCGATGTTTTATATTATTACGGTCCAGAGCTACCGCCGACATGCACGGTGTCCATAAAGTTACCATAAAGCACACAGAACAACCTTTGTGGATAAAGAGAAGATAAGATTCGCCATCTCTCAGACCCTCCGATATGGAAAGTTGCCTCATGTTCAGCCTTTTATTCTATATTTATTTATTTGAGAAGACAACCTTGGTGCCTTGTTGTTTTTTACACACCAACTACAACAGGAATAAATCGACCACAATACCGTTGTTGCACCCACAATACATTTTATAATTTCAAATATTATTACAAGAATTCAACCATGAGATCGCGAATAAAGTTAATATAAATTAAAATTAATTTGATTAGTCATTGTTATATCTTGCAGGTATATCTTTATTTTTATTACTTATTTGTGTTTAAACATTTAATCATAAATGTCCCCGGGCATTTATTCAAGGTGCTTATTTCTAATGCAGCGCCTTTAAATATTCAATTATATAAATTAATTTGTAAAAGCTCAGGATTTAAGTTTATGTATATGCGACTGGAAAATTAGAAATAATATCGATATAATTCCATCCAATCGTCTCAATCTAGGTTAAGACAGATTTCCTCGAATATAAGGTGAATACAAAGTTTTAAATGTAATAATTTAATCTGGATAAATAACAGTTCATTAAAAAATCGCTAACAGGTTAAATTACATATATTGAATATTTATTTAAATATATAGTAAAATACATTTTCATGCGTATCTATATATTTTTTTGATTATTAAAAAAATATTTCGTAATATATTATAATAGCTATTTCTGTGAAGTACGCAGTAGTGGCTGTCGATGTCAGTTGTGTCTATTAAATAATTTAGGCGTTAAGCAATTATTTTTAATTTTTTCACTTATTTATGCAATACCCTACTACCCCTAAAATATTCTCAGTTTCTTCAAGTCCACCCTGTATAGAATAAAATAAAATCCCTCCAATTGCTTTATTTAGTTGATGATTGATTTTAAAATTAATTACTTTTGAATACCAATGTTGCATTCTTTAAGTGTCGATTTAATGCAATTAAGATTTGAATAATGATTTCCATACATTCTATTCATCGTGGTTTTAATTCGATTACGGACAATGAAGAGGTCAGTTCCGTCATTTAGTAAAGGCTAATAGTATGAAAATAAAATGAATGTTATTATTACAGAACTATGGCAAATTCAATTAAAGTGGACCACTTGCAATTATTATGCGCCTAATAATGGCTTTGCATGTACCAATTAAACGAACAGCGGGTGACTTTTGCCTTTTATCGTAATATATTTTAATATTCGATTGTATTCAAAACATTCGATATAAAATGCAATGCAATGGAAAATTTAGTATCGATATTGAATATAAAAAAGTTAGTTCACATAGTTTTTGAGGTTTTATTGAAGCACGCTCGTTGATGTGTCGATTCACGTTAAAATTATTAACAAAGTTTTTTTGATGATAGATAAGATTTTTAATGTAAAAATATGACTTATTTATTCGATATTTATATATTTTTTACTACATACACAACATGTCTATTATTGATACTCAAATAATTAAATGTAAAGAATGGTACATTAAATGTAACACAACCACACTTTTATTAATGGTCCAAGTCGGCTAGTTAAATTTTTCAATTTTTTATTATAATTTTAAAAAGTTTGAGAATCTTATGTTTTTACTTTATAGGTGATTGATCGCCTAATTTGAATATGTAAACAAAGTACAGTATAGCGTAATTTCAACCAAAATGCATTATGAACATTCCGAGTAAATAACAATACCTTGTTGACGTATTCAATTTGAACTTATGCGATGACATCATAAGTTGTTTTTGTTTTTCTCTAATGACAACATATATTCACTCATTAATAAAACCGAAGATTCTCAAGCTGTCCTAATAAATTATTTTATTATTGAAAAAATATATGTTTTAATACAAAAAAAAATGCTTAGGCCCGTTTTAGTATTTTTTTTTTAATAATCGCACTGGCATTACATAATTGCGAAAAAAATCTTTTAGTTTCAAATGAAAACTGAAAATGAATTTGTATAAATAGAAATGTTTTTATTACTGAATTGAACCAACATCATCTCATAATTTATTCAAAATTTAAATTAATTGTATTATTGATATAAATATAATTTCACTCAAAAAGTATGTATCGAAAATATATTCAAATTTTTAACACGGCATTGTCATCAATTATATCGAATAAGGTGGATTGTATTGATAAGGATCGTAAAATAAATAAATATACCTCACACTGACTCAATCACCAAATAGAGATATTATTACTTTTCTTCCAAATGGATTTATTGGGCTTGGAAATTATTTGTGAAGATATAAAAGTGACACATGGCAATCAGAGTTGAAAATACAACGCTATGAAATGCTCGATGATATAGAAGTCGTAAATTAACCGCCGACAGTGGTCAGTAATAATCGTATGATAGATATATTAACAGATAGGTTTATCTATAAATAATCAAGCCTTAGGTTATCCATACACCATGGGAAGTATGTAATGGGACACCTGTAATTAAATGTAAAAGAAGGAGTACAATTAATATAAAAAGCGGTATGGAATTATATCCGGTAATAATTGGGACCCGGTTACAGGTTGTTTGGCCTGCAGCAAGGGACACTTACGGTATTTTATTTAAAATATTATAAAAATGTTGATAATTGTGTATTAAGCACTCTCTTCAATACCATCGATTAAATGACAGGCCAATCACTCACATGGATATCGGCCAAACAATACAATACATTAAATATATAAAGTTATAGTGTCTAGATTTAATGTGTCCGATATGTCAGACAATAATGCGTGGCGTAAGATGTGAATTTTGAAAGAGACATGTCATTACCTTATCTTGAGACTCAATACTCGCACTTTAACACTCATTTATAAGATTATCATTAACAATTTAATCGTGGTTAGCTTTATTTGCAATAAAATTATATACATTAGAGTTTATTATCGACGACGTTGACGGAAGATAAATTTTTCACGAGAGACTAAGAATATACTGATATATAAATTTATTGAAACGTGTATTTTAAACGACCTAAATTATGATATTTCGGAAGAAATATTTGATCGGTTGTAACGATCGGGAATAATTATTAATAAAATCCCTATCGATCATCTTGATCCAGGTTTATTCTTATTTCCTGGATTGTAAGGTCTTTTTGGGTCTCGCACAATACAAACGAAATTATATAAAAAAATAATTTGTTATAAATCATATTGAATATAAAATTTATGATATTTCTTTGTAGATAGTATTTTATAAGGAGCTTTCTTGTATTAATATTTTTATTATATTTATTTCATTATATTAGATATTCTTTAACGATGGCTATGTTGCATTTAACATAGATTTTAAAACAAGGGAAATAAATATTTTTAATGATTATTTAACCTACTAAAGATCTTATTATTTTTTTATTATAAAAATTATATTTAATTGATGTGATCGGTTATTACAACTGGAAAATCGGGAATAATATTCATAAAATCTACAAGTTCACTCTGATTTTCTGGATTGTAAGGTGAATACTGAGTCAGTTATTTAGTTGGAAAGAGACGCTCTGTCGGTCATCTGTATAACTAGTAATAGTTTAGATCACACAAAAACAATGAATCAATACCTTGTTGTATCTAAAAAACTAAAATTTATAAAAAAATCTCAAATAGCCGCTCGGGGCATAAAAATATGATCGATGAAAATATTTCTTTGGAATTGTCATAAATAATCTATTATTGGTAACTGATTAAAAAATAAATATACAGGATGAACATTTTATAAGCTAGAATAAATGCTTTATTTAAGGAAAGAAAAATGACGGCTACAAACAGTTTAAAAGTGCACCTTATAAATTAAATATTAGAATAAAAATGTTAAAACTTCATTCATATACATACACTAGAGAGATTTTAATGATAACTGGAAAGTGGGTTGAGGCGGGTTCTACCCGAATCTTCAGTTGTAACTCAAAATTCTGGTTCAAGACTATGCAACTTTTTTGTATAAATCGCACTAATAATTCTAATTTTTAATACATTATTCCAATTAGTAACTGTGTGTATGAAGACGGATTGAATCATTAGATAGTTTTGTGTTTGAAACAATTTAATAGCGGCAAAGGCAATAAGAAATATCGTCTCCATTAGTTGAGTGGATGATATCGCACCCTAGTATTGGGTTCAGAGGCAGGCTTCGAGATAGGAACGGTGGACAAATAGTCTAAAGATATCAGGTTGTAAATGTGAAATATGATCAAGTATTTGTTGTTCAGGATACTTGGCTTGCCGTTTTGTTTACGGTGTTGCCAGGACCACTTCTCACTCTTTCTTATCACATACACTCACACCACAACTTCTATTATATGTACTTATGCACACCGAAGCTGCAATTCATTTAAATAATTAATATATTGTAGACAATCATCGGCAATTAAAATAACTAGAATGTTAAATTAGGTCTATTATGAAAAAAAAAACTATAAAAAGATTAAGTGAAGTTGGCAACGAATTACAAAAATAGATCAAGTAAGTACTATTTTAAAATACGCAAGATGTTTTTAATTGATTTGATCGGTTATTACGACTGGGAGATCGGGAATAATATTAATAAAATCCCGATCCAGGTTTACTCTGATTTCCTGTATTGTAAGGTAAATAGTGATTATTAAGTCGGTGACCTGTGTAATTTATAATAGTTAAAATCACCGACAGACAATTAACACGTTGTTGTGTCTAAAAAACCCTCTCAAAAAAGCTCCGTCAGAATAATAATTAAAAAAAAGAGGATCAACGAAAAAAAAAACTTAAACCAGTGAAACAAATTTTAAAAAAAACCAGTTTTATTCCCAGTTTTAACCATATACATGAACCAATATGAAAAGTGTTCGAAAGACTGTTTGACATATTAATTGTTTGATAAATATTTAAAGATTGGTTGGTATCTTGACATATCTTTAATTCCTTAAGTTGCTGTAACTTTGTTAATATTAATTACTTAGGATTGTATGTATTTTTTTCATAATTTTAATTAATAAAATAACTCTGTATAATACATAAATATGTATAACACTACGATACAGCAGTCTTACTTTTTTTAAATGACCTGAAATAAGAGCTACATTATAACAATATATTTCTGGTAAAAAAATATATTTTAAAACATATTTTCGATCCTCTTGTATCCCTAAAAAGGTTGGAAAATAGGGTTGATTTTATTTTAAATTCTATCGTCTCAAAAAGTTCAGTCTACACTTATTTAATAAATTAATTGTTTACGTTGACCTTACCAAGAGTTCTGATCATAGAACTGCATTATTATAAAAATTAATTTATTGATAACTATAATCGATTTAGTATGCGCCTTATTGTTGTTGAAAGTGGTTTGGTTTTATTTGGGGTTACTGGCAATCACTTAGCACTGGGTTGTTATGAAATGTAACGGTGGCCAAGTGGATCAGGTTTTTGCCAAGATCACCACCACCTCTTACAGTAATTGATTTTTCTTGTCGTAAGCCACACTGAACAAGTGCAGGAAACACCCCGATGAAAAATAAACAATGAGAAAAATCTACAATCAAACTACCTTCGAACAAATGTGACCTCAAAACCCCTATATATTTTTTTAAAATTAAATAATGAATAGATTTTGGATTATATACATGAAATCAAAGATGATTTGGTTCCAAGTTAATACAAGTTTCAGTGATTTCAATTTCACCTTTCAAGAATTTCTATTACAAAATGATTTGTATTATTTAATGAAGTATTTATACTTAAAAGCAATATATATATATATATATATATATATATATATATATATATATATATATATATATATATATATATATATATCATAAATAAATAAGTGCAGCATCAGTGTGAAAGTCTAGTTATATTTCATGTCAATAATCTCAGTTTTATTGCAGCATAATTTTTTTATTTTTCTTTTGATTTAATCAATATAATTATTTAATTTATTGTGTTCTCAAAATATTTTTTTACTTTTGTGCATAAACAGTTGGTCCAATCGATATGTTAGCAAGGAATACAACTGGATGTACAAATATCATATCAAAAAGTCTGAGATAGTTAGTGTTGCCTCTGTCTGTCGAACTCATCTGCTTGGTCCGACATATTGATATTCAAACATTCAGTTGTATGGCCTGCTAATATATAAGTGGTATTGATCCGATACATTTGTTTGACGGAAATTCTACAGGGTTAAATTGAAATTGAAGAGTTTAAAATGAAAAGAATGGGATACCATCCTGAATTTTGTAAATATTTATTATTTTATTGTGTAATGTATATAAAAAACATATGATTTGTGAATACATATTATTATATTTGGATGCTGTCTCATTGCATATTAAAAGCCTCACAGTACATCTCGTTTCAACGGTTAATATACATATTTTATATAATCGAATTCATCAAAAAATTGATTTAATTTATTAGACTGTCTGATGTGCGATAAAATAGGAAATGTTTCAATAAAATATAGGTGTTTATTGAATAGTGAATGTCGTACGGTGTGTCGATGGCGCGTGCCGGCGTCAATATATCAATCAGTTTGTCATTGGAATATACAGGAACGAAGTATTGTGTTAATATAATATTAAATAAATACACACACATAAACATATTGCAAATAGCAATGCAAACAAGTATTGTGCCCCCCTTTTAATGGATGGACCAGCTCTTTGATTGTGCTGTACTTCCAACTCGATCTGTTTGTCTGACATCCACTTCTCTTATCTTCTCTCTCTGACACATTATACTACGAGTACTCCACTATTTTATTTGACAGGGTTGAATATGCTATTCAATTTTGTACTTTACACATTTATTACTAACTAGAGTTATTTTAATTGAAATATTCAATTTGTTAATATTTTTTGATGATCTACTTGGTTTTTTAATAAGACAGTAATAAGTTGTTTATTTTTTCATTCAGAAGATGTTTGCATTTTCCAACAAAATTATAAATAAAATAATTTAATGCGGTTTTCATATGATTACAACACAAGAGTTTTTTTAGAATTGTCATTTATTATGCATTATTAAATATGTCTAATATTATTTTGAAATTACATTAATAATATTATGTATTAATTGTAGTAAAATAATTATATAAAATATTATTATTCCATCTGGTAACACTGATGGTTGATTGATGGATCCGTACAGACATATAACATACACACGCGTTTAACAATTATATCTATAATAATTTTGCCTAATTAATATATTGTTGGGAATGCGAATTTATACCCATATCTATAATTCGTAATAATAGATTAAATTATAATAATTATTTCAGTATTCCTCATCCAATTACCTCTTTCACTCTCCATTGAATAGGATACAACTTGACAACAAATTTTCACACCTAAGTGATCTCTTTTCCACCAATTCTACCTCCTACAGGGCTTGTGTAGGAGCAACCTTAAATGGAAACATAAAAGATTGCCTCCTACACTTTACTTTATTTTTTATAATTTCTGCTTACTTGGTTACTTTACTTTTCTTATTAGCAGATATCATCATTGAGACTTTTAGCTACCTTATAAATATTGATTTACTAAGCTATTAGTTGGTATAAAAATATTGTAAGTTGACTAAAAGTGAAATTGAATGGTATCAATGATAGAGAAGGAGTGAGGTTTGTAAAATTGTTATGATAGTTATTATTGTTTTTATATAATATAAATAATAATAATAAATATAAATCAATACATTATTACGAATAAATTATGAACGATGAATTGTATGAAGCCTCATATGATGAATAAAAATTCCATTGATTCGACAAAATTATATACTCTACTAAAACCAAAATAAAAATTAAATTTTAGCAAGCAAAGACACGTCGAAAAGCCTAAGATATAATGCCTAATTTTTTTTAAATTAGTGGATTTTTAGCATTTTAAAATTAAAATTGAAAATGCACCAAGCAAATTATGTCAATCTTGACGATTAAAGTACTTCGTGGATGCTATGTGTATTTTTAATATACACATTTTTATGTAAACACCCAAATGTATCCAAACTTAAAGGATGTTTGTGTTATAATTTATTGGATTTTATACATACATAGCAAAAACCATAAATAATATAATTAAGACTCGTTAAATGCCATTAATGAATGACAACGATCAAGAGTTTGTGGGAAGTTATCATAAATTCAAGCCTATTTTGAGAGGTAAAGCTTGTGCTGTTTGTATTGAATTTTTTTTAAATAAGAGAATAATGATGTTAAATTATTAGGGAGCATTTTAAATATAGTAAAATAATAGTATGTGTTATTGAGTTGTCCAATGTCGGTAGAGTAAGTCCCATAAAGAGAAGGCGCCCTCGCATATCTGCCACTGGGAACATGATATCGCTCGTGCTAGCCTTCAATATCATATATTACTATTATACATGCACAACTGGGACTTGAACCTGCATGTCCTCATCATATCACCAATAAATTCGTCAACAGCTCATGAAAAAAGTCATGAACATTTTGCATCCACCCGTTGTAATTTTTCAACTGACAAAAAAGTAACATCTCTTGGTTTACATTCCGGTAGTGTAATTTTGACAGTGATGCTGTTTAAAAAAATGCCAATTGCATTGCGCTTGTTGGTTTTAATGCTTGTTAATTTAAGACTTGTATATTTTGACTTTAGTAAGGCAATGTGCGATGTCTGATTCAATTGCTGTTGGAATTATTATTATGACACGAGGTCACTAAGAAAGTGTTTTGCGCCTTTTACAATGTTACAGACAATCTCGAATTGAATTTAATTCATTTTTTTTTATAAATGGATGATATGTATTAAAATATATATCCAATATTGAGTTAGATTTTTAAAAAATCTTATAGACTGCGTGGCATCTGATTAATTATTGAAATTATTACACTTCAATCATTAGGTAAATATTTTTTTTAAATAAATTTCTTATTTCAGAATCATCCAAAAATGTACACGTTCATAAATAGTCCTGTTTTTTAATGTTAAATATTTTCAAATAAACAAGTCGTTAGTTAAATGTATATCAATTGTACTAGATGTGACGTCAATGCCCGTTATAGATTTAATGGGATTGGATTATAATGAAACTTCAACGAGCGCGTGTCAATGAAACCCCATCAATGAATT
This sequence comes from Agraylea sexmaculata, assembly GCA_022606485.1. NCBI lineage: Eukaryota > Metazoa > Arthropoda > Insecta > Trichoptera > Hydroptilidae > Agraylea > Agraylea sexmaculata. Next base: position 13,761 of record JAGTTH010005610.1, on the reverse strand, counting down.
TATATAGATAACAGTGTCATGCGTATTGTTTTCATACATTGAAACGTAACCGGCATTACTACATGCGCATATTATACATATACTTCACACATACGTGGGCTGTGGCCACCTGCGAAATTGTAGTCCATAAAATTCGACCCTTGACAACAATAGTACTTATCATATTAAGTGAAAGAAGGTGTAATTTTATTAGAAAGACTGACAAGAGACAAATAAACAGTAGGAGCGATAAAAACAGCGCCCTAAGCGACTGACATACGAAATCTTTGTGACAAATTCAACATCTTCTCTAACATTTTTTATGTTTTTTAAAGTATTACTGCCACCTCTTTATAAATAAGCACATTGGACCCCACATTACATACTAATCATATATGTTCTAACCAACTAAAATTATTATTCAACCCTATAAACTTGTGAATTGGGACTATAAATATCGAAAACTTTAATAAAATATTTAAAATGTATGACTGAACGAGCACGTGTCACATGTCAAGCAACAATACAGCCGCTTTATTAATTACATTTGTATCGAACCTTCTTATATGAGTGTTGCAATGAATTGTTATAAATGAGTCGCGGTATCAATTGAAAGGGAAATGACTTGTCTTGTCTCTCCAATATATTAAATAAAATAATATTGCCTACTCTTTTAAAACTGACATTCTTAATGCGTAAAGTTCTAGTTTAAGGTGACTTGCGAATATTCTGCGTGAACTACGCAAATCCGTCCTTAATCCGAATTATGATTGGCAGCTTAGATTTTGTATTGAAGAAAGTCAAGTGGATTTGTATACTTACTAAAAAATGTTGTAATATTTTATTTCTTAGAAACCGTTGCCTACTAACTATTCCACTAAAAACCACCAAAAATTTTTTTGTAGTATTTAATCTAAAGTATAATTTTGATCCCTCTTGGTCCGTATTAACTTACCAGTTATGGTTAACAATTATAATATTTTTAATAAAAACATAATTATGGCATTGAATCATTGATAAATTGTTAAATAAAAAATAACTCTATCGATGTACATAAGTATCGTATTATAATTGACAATTTAAAATAATTATTAATAATAAATTAAATAAAATCACAGCTTAAGTCATCTGTTTTATTTTTTTTTAGTTACAAAGAAGCCTATTTAATAATTAATGTGATGTTTTCGTATATTAATCCCCAAAAAAAATTACCTTTGCTTATATAGTATTAAAATTTTGTTAATATATAATTAATTTTCATTCCATGTAAACTAAAAAAAAAATATCCATATTTAATTGTTTTTCTTATGTTTTTATTAATTTAAGTTATATTTAAATTTATTTCAGCAGGTTATTGAATGTGTGGAATGTGAATTTACAGGTTGGCTTACATATTTTCATTATGGGATGGCCATAAAATAATGAAGCAAGCGTATTTTATTATTTTGAAACTTTATTGATAGTCGATTACCTGATCGATAATACAAAGACATGAAAAGACCATTTGTTAGGAACGCGAGACGCTTCAAGAGCCCAGATTAAATATTCTTGTATTTTGCAATCTAATGATTCTTCAACAAGATAACAGATAATAAATCCAAATATTTTATTATTAATTCAATCCAAAAAAATACTAAAGAATTTTTTTGCTTCTTATATATATAATATATGTGAAATACCCATGAAAGTATACTATGAATTTTCGATCAACATTTTGATGTATTAATCTACGATAATGGACTTTCTTAAAGTTCACAAGAACAGATTAAACGATTTATATAGTTGTGAAAGTGTTTATATTTTTTTACACAGCTAATATCGTGCAACGTGATATTTTCCACTGTTTGAACTCATTTTTTTATAGATGATGTATCCATATTTCATTGGTTTTTTTATTACAAGACTTGCAAGGAAGTAACTTATAAAATGTTATGCGGTTGAAGTTTTTATTTCGATTGTCATATTTGACACCTTTGTCTTTCAGTATCTTGCAATGTAAAAAGTTGAATTGGATTAAGAAAGATTGTTCGAATGAGATAATAAAATAAGCAATAATAGTATGCTTGTTTAAGATTTTAAAATAATTGGAATATTTTTAATTAAAATATAAAACTTCTACTTAAATTATAATTTACTTGCTTTAATCCTACTGACAAGATTTTGATAATTATATTTAGTGATATTTTCATTTAAGTGAATGAAATTTTTATTTTTGGAATTTTTATGTTACAATATGGAGTTCGATCAAGAATATGAATTGTAAAATATTAATATTCTTTCTTACCTAATAAAATTAAAAATAGGTTATGGTTGAAGCTGGATCGATCAGAATGATTATGTATTTTTTGGTACATTTATTTAATTTCATATTAATTTTGCAGATTTTTGAATAATAACAGTTTTTTTTTGAATTATTAAATTTTCGAATAACTTATAATTTTTCCAATCCTTTTTATATATTACTCTTAATTTATTATGATTTTTTACAAGACAATATTGCGGCAATCGGGTGTCATTTTTATTGACACCGAGAAATCAGTATCAAGGCTTTTCAATCCAAGACCATGAATTATAAATATTATTACAATGATAAGAATGTGGAATGTTCCTTCCGTGTCCGTTTCAGATAAAGTACAATTAGCTTAAGCACAAAGTGTAGATATTATCTTGAATCAGAATGTTCACTTGTCATTTACATATTTTTTTTTGAATTTTAATCAGCGTTGAAAACATCAATCTCACCGTGGAAGCGACAGGTACACTTTTTGATAATAGTGTGATGGACGTTTAGCACATTCGTAAGGCTAATGCATTTTTAACAATGAATAAATTACATTTTTTGTAATGATATTTTATAGTGGATGTATAACGGTATTATTGAATTCGGCGTGTCTTATTGAAGAATGATAGAATCCAAAGACATTATTGTGTATACTCACGAATTTTAGTTTGGCGGAATCACGACAAACTGAGGTCATTAGATGGACTTAACTAGATTACTCGTTTAATTTATGGAAAGTTCAAAAGTGCCCAACTTCCTTCAATGTGATAATAATTCTCACCCGGGATCCTATTACCGAGAAAATATTACCATGGATGTGCTACATGAATACCCGGAATCAGGGAGTCATCATTTTATTTTAATTAATTATTTTATTTTTAATACGGTAAAAGGGATAATTATTTTCAGAAATGTCCGATCTGTTGCGGCACATAAGTTTTTACATTTCTCCATTAATTACTAGTCTCAAACATTTTCCACCCTATTTTCTTATTTAAAGATTATGACATCAATGGTTCAAATTAATAATCATACCCTAAAATAAAGTAATAGGTACCGATGCACAATTTAAATTATTTTAATTTTTTGATGGGATTTTAGTAATGTTAATGTAAAATGATATATTATTCAAGTATTGAGTCTATAATTGATCGAGTGTATAATCTCTTACGAAAAAATGTTGATATGTCATATCCAATAAATTATTAAAACAAAGTGTAATTTTTTAATAATAAATTCCACCTATAAAAATACAGAAAGGACTTAATATTTTCAGGGGATGTACAATATATAAGAAAAAAAATTATATCATATAAGAAATTCAAAAATAATTAAATAATTGCACATTTTAGGTATAGTTTAAACCTTAAACTTTAAGGTACGACCATTTTGATTTGGGATTAATATGGAATGACTGCGAATTATTATTATTAGCTATAAATAATATGGTTGCCACTAACAAACTGTGAAATTAGTTAAAGGATGAAATATACTGTTAATTTCCTATAAAAAGTCCACATAATATAAAATTGCATATTAAACATATACAGAGTGGACTTAATAAAAAAATATATATATTAATTAAAACTTCAAAAATAATTAATAAAACGAATGGTGCTTTTAGAATGGAGTTTGGGCCACCATCTTGGAATCAACTGATTTTCTGAAGTCCTCGCTCGTGACTGTTACGTGTATGTTGTGTCTGTTATACGTAATTAATATTATAATTTTTTTTATATTAATTAATAAAAAAAAAATATATATATATATATATATATATATATATATATATATATATATATATATATATATATATATATATATATATAAATATATATATTATTTTTCGATTATTTTTAAGATACCCTTCCACCCCCTAAAATATTCTCAGTTAGATTAAGCCCACCCTGTATATATTAGTTTAGTAAGCAAATGAAGGGTAAACGTTGGGATTCCTAGGCGTGCGGCGTCACCGTAAACGTACACCGTTAAGACGATAATAAGTACTTTTGATCCGTTTTTTAAAAATAGTGCCTCTCCCGAGGCTTCGACGAGGCATTAACTAACAAAAACCGAATATAAGTGTAGCTAAGTAACTCTACTATCGTATATAAGGTGTGCCTTTAAGGTGACGTATGCCTGGGAATCCATTAAGTGGATAATGAATTACAAACAGACTTTTTTAATAATATGAAGTAATCCAATACCTCATTAAGTGATTATGTAGAAATTAATAATCTATATGCTGGATTGGGTAACCTGACTTTTGAGTATACATATATTCAATAATATTGTATAATTTCCCGGTTTCAGAGTGTATTGTAGGACTCAAAATGAAGAGTACGGTGTCGTCTTTTTGTCGTGATACAACGGTCAAAGAGGCCGCCGCACTCAGTCACGAACGACCTATTAATGTTCGTATTTGTTTGATGAACAGCTGTAATTAAGTTCTAATTGTGTGTGTTTATATATCTGACTGTTTGTATGGCTCGTCCACCAGATTCAACCTGCTTTAAATTATTACTAGCTATTCCTTTACCAGACCATACAGCCTCCCGTTATATTACAGACAAGTGCCTCTACCACCCAACCAACTTCATTATTACATATTTCATAATTATTAAGTACAATCCATCGTAAAATTTAACGCGTGGTTGATATTATTAATCAATATATTCATACTATTTGAATATTATTCCTTTTATTTATGTAGAACTTACTATTTGAAAAATAAAGCCTGGCCAAACAGAACGCGATTCCCTTTCGCTGCGTTCTGTCAACGGGTGAAAATATATGAAACTCCAGTCCATGTGGAGAATTGATATATATGGGAATTAATTATTAAATTGTTCAAACAATCACAATTCGAATAATTAATGTTTTATTTGACAAATCTTAGTGCACTGTTGATAAAATCGTCCAAAAATCCATGCCTTTAATAAATTAAAACCTCATTTTTATGATATTTATAAAAGCTACTCTTAGGGTTTTTTTTATAAAAACAGTGAACTACCTAACTCGGGAGTTATCCATCGATTTTTGTACAATGAATTAATTTGTACTATGGTGAATGCTTAAAAATGCAGCAGCTAATTGTTTGAAGAAACCGGCTTTTTTAACCCTTTAAGATGAATATTTCAATAAATTCAATTGTTGAGTGTCGTTTTATTGGTAGCTATATACTGGATTATTATAATATTATTTATTATAAATATTATTATCGATTGAAAGTTCATCTTGTATTTTTATTGCCATATAATTATCCTCAGCATAGATACGGTTCTTTTGTAATTATTGTGATCTCTGCCTTTTTATATATATAAAAATAAATAACGACTGGCACTAGATCTATATCATCAGAGTGGTAATAAAATATGATCTTAGAAGTTTTATCGATAGTTTATATAACTGTGTCATAATATGGATCACGCCCATCTTTGAAGAGATCCGCTTTTTTACTAACGGACATTTATAAATTGAGAGATGAATAACGACATGGTTAAAGTATTTCCGCTGCGATTTCAAACCTCTTACATAACAGTTATATTGTATTTTTATATAAAATGGCAAACGTGAACGAAAGTTTTTTGGCCAAATGTCATCATCGTACCGAATAACGAAAGCCTTATTATAAGATGAAGAAGGTCTTGTTCTCAAATTAATATCAGAATGCTTTTTCCACTCTCGACATTGTCTTTTTGGATTCTTATACAATATAAACGAAATTATATAAAAAAAAGTTTGCATATAAATCAATATAAGATTTTATAGGGAGCTTTATTGTATTATTTTTTTGTTGGAAATGTACATTTTAATTTTAGGTTGCATATATTTAAGATTTTCTTTTTACAAATATACAACAAGGGTATTAAATATTTTAATGATTAATTTAATATATACTACTAAAGATCTTAATATATTTTATTTATTTAATTATTATTATAAAATTAAATTGATTTGATCGGTTATTACGATTGGGAGATCGGAAACAATATTAATAAAATCCCGATCGATTGCCATGATCATTTTACTCTGAATTCCTGGATTGTAAAGTAAATAGTAATACTTAAGATCACCGACAGACATTTAACACGTTATTAAGTATAAAAAACTCTCTCAAAAAGACCCTTTTTAAAATAAAAGCTCTTCGGAGCGTAAATAAATAAATACATAGGCGACCAAATTTCTGAAAATCCTATCTGGCGTATATAAAATATAACAAAAAATAAAATATATTATAATTACAGAAACATGTATTATTTAAGAAGGATTATTATCAATAAAACACCAGAATGAGTCAAAAGACTCACTGTCCAAAAAAATTAACATTTAAAAAATATAATAGATACTTTTTCAAGAGTGCAATACTTAAATATATATATGAACGTGTACAAGCATCCTCTCTCGTTTATATGAGACGGCATATAGTTGTATAAATTAAACGATATGGTCAGTGGTAAAAGTTAGCCGAATGTTGAAACAAAACGTGATGTCACTGAATATGGAAATGGAGTATGAAGGAAGCCCTTGTATTATAATGAGAGAAAAACGCAGACTGCTTTCAACACGACTATTTAATACCGTTATATTTGTCATTTCAATACAAACATTTTTTAATTTATAATATAACAGTTCATTGAGGCACTTTAACAATATATTAGCTAATGAGTAGTAACTAATCTTCAGTATTAAATTTAGCTGTTGAGATGCTTAAGTCAGAAAGCATGTGCTAGGATACAAATATTTATTTTAAATTTCATGAAATATTTAATGTAGACCGTTGACTATGACAAGTTGCCAACCGTCACAATTCAATATGTCAAAATAACAGTTAGTTTAATAATAGTGGTTTTAAATGTTCGATTGACAAATAGCTTTATCACATAAGTTTGTGTCAAAATATTTGGACTAACCAATATCGTATAATTATATTACAGAAAGGTCGACAAGTCATTGTTCTACTTGTATTACACAATTTTTTTAAATAATAATAATTATGTATGTATAAAAAATATCCTTAAATAAATAAGGCAATACAATGAAGAATAAATAAGGATTATTTTAAATCTCAAAAATGACATACATTTATATTCAAAAATTGAATTTTATTGTTATTTTTATATTTTGATATAGCGTTGAAATATATTTTTAGACTTTTACTTGTAGATACACCATTAAAAGAAATAGAACTGTACATTTTAAAAATAATTACAAATTTTTGTTTACACACATAGGTAAATATTCAAAATATTTTTATCATTCATTTTATGCATGGATATACGAATTATGATATATTTTGCTAAATAATAATCAAACCAATGTTTTCCGTCATTTCCGTACTAAAAATTCCCACTACTTATTTAGCTTGATTAAGTATTAAGATTTTTTTAATCACATTTTAATACGTATATTCAATGTATATACTTTATTTTTAATTGATTGTCTTACAATTATTTACCTACCGTGTTTTGTTCTTACCTCTCCAAGTTTCGTAACGCATTGTATTATCTGTAAAGTTATTATGGTTGTAATGTTATGTAAAATAAATAAAAAATATTTAAAAAAAACTAATATTTTTATATAAATTGAATTGTAGTTGTTCAGTAAATACTATAACAACCCACATGCACCTGGAATACCCATACTATTTCACATTAACAACTATATTATGAATGTAGGTATATACACAAAATATTAAAATTTTGATCGATCATTCAGGTTACTCTGATTTCCTGAATTGTAAGGTAAATATAGAGAAGATCTGTCGATGAACTGTTTAACTACTTATAATTAAGATCGATGATAGACAATGAATTATCACATTTTTGTGTGAGCCTTGGGGCGTATATATTATATATATATATATATATATATATATATATATATATGGCATATATATATATATATATATATATATATATATATATATATATATATATATATATATATATATATATATAATATATATATATATATATATTATATTGATGTGCTTCACGCGATGCAGGTTTTATTGTTAGTTAAGCCCGCTCGTTGATATCTATTGATAGGAGAATAGTTTGTAAGTTGAGAGTAGGTATACCTTTCTCGGATAGAGTGACAGATTGCATTGTACAGTAGACAGGGAAGGATTTAAAGTCTCTTCTTGATTAAAAGTGTTGTGTAGTTGTTGAGACTAGGTGCCAGTCGTAACTTGTTACTTAACATGGTACTCTCGGATGTAACTTGTCTACAAATAGATAGAAGCAACTTGTCAAATCAAATGAGTATTAATTGTCAATATGGGCATTTGTTCGAAATGATGAATTTAATTGTACTGAGATGTGATGTTACAGGTGTCAGACATTGTGACGCGGGTTAGGTCAGTATGACAGCTGGACGGATCTGTACTTTATGGATCACGAATATATACTATGACCTTTGACAGGTGCAAGCAATTCTTTGACATCACCGTGAATACTGTGACCTCATGCTGAGGAACTAGCTTACAATACACCACCGCCATGACTTCCTTATAACCTTGTCTGCTGGAGCAGATGTAAGATATCAATGTACCACTATCACACACTATTCAATATTAATATTTAATACGCTGGGCTTGAATTTAATATATTTCAGATTATTGCGAATAATTTAATTTTTAGATTGAAGTGATTAATGTGAGATCACACATAGCTGTAGGGTAAGAAGGTAAGAGTAATGAGGTGGTAGGAAGTGAAGGCCTACAAGTGGTGGTCATATTACACATAGCAGTGGATTGTCGAACATGTCAATGGAGGTATTTGGAGCAAATGTTCAGGTCACGATTTGCCCGCTTCCAAAGGCCCAATAACCAGAGATTTCATTTCATTTCATAATTTTTATTAATGTCTTGCGAAACCGTTTGACAATCGGACCGTTCCTTGTCTCCGCCATGCCGATCGATCATCGACCGGACACCAAATATCACATCTCTATATTATTTTATAGCCAAACCGCTACATTGAAATTAAAGTAGAAGAATTGGTGAGTCTTGATTCATTATTGAATTCCAGTGCTCGTAAAAAATAGCAAGACTTGTGTGTATGATAGCTACCACCGATATATTAAGCAGGCCGTACAATTGGATGTTTAAATATCAAAATGGCGGACCAAGGAGGTCGGTTAAAAAAAATCTCTCAATCAGGCTTGTCTACTTGGTCCGCCATCTTGATATTTATACATCCAGTAGTATGGCCTGCTAATATATCGGTGATATCAGTATGACTCAATTTAATTGCCATAGCGAGGTTTTTTCTAGTATTATTTAAATTTAACACACTTCAATAATTTATTAAATATTGATATTGCTGAAAATCAACCCCAAACCCTTTAGATTACAAAAACTATCGAAAATAAAATTTTATTTATTAATTTATTTACACCCTTACCTTGTCTAACGAATATGTATGTATAAGCGTCTACGAACTTAAAAAATATTTTACTAACTGTAGTAAGTTTATTTTTATTAAATTTCAATCTGTGATTTGAACATGTACTATTCCAATTTATTAAAAAAAATATCGGCGTTTAATTATAAATAAAAATTATATAAAAGGGACCATATTGGCAGAGAATTTCAAAATATTTAAAGTATCAAAATTATTACTGACTCGTAAAATATTTTATTTGTTTTTTTTTTCAAACTGTTACATAATATTATCTATATATTAACCATCAATTCTTATCCAAAGTCCCTAGTAGGATAGAAAAAAAAATGTGAAGGTTAATGACTATTTAATTCCGAAGTTCGCATTAACAATTTAAGGAATACATTTTAGAATTCGTTAAATCAACATCACATAGTATTATAATTTGGTTAATAATTTAATTAACTAGCAAGGTCGTCTTGAAATCTGTTGTTTAATAAATCAGTAGCAATGGCCGTCAAATTAACCTCATTTCGGTTGACACTTAATTGAATTCGATATGATATGTTATTATTTTATTGCATTGCTTAACATCCAAAAGACAAATGTGTTTTTTTTTTGTTCTTGCTTACCATTAACACATTTCAGGATCGCGTCACGACTAAAAAGGCATTCTTAAATGAGTTGCCAATCAAAAAAAATTTTTTTGAAGCATATTATAATCTGAGTAATTTATACAGTTTGTAGGTTAAATACAATAATAAATATTTATTACATATTGTTATATTCTCCTGACTATTCTTTACGTTTGGATTTAAACTAATTTACTCGTTTGTTTTTATTGGTTTAAATAAAAAAATTGAGAGCAACTGACCAATAAAAAAATTATGTCCAGAAGTCTCTCCAATTGTTTAACTTGTTATTATTATGTTATTGCCGCAGCTGCTTATTAATAAATTAATGTTACGAAACCGATTTTTTGATTCTAATATTCTCTTTCCCAATAATCCAAATAGATTATTGACAAATTATAAACATTCAATATTTATAGTTGGTTCAATCTAAATAAATAAAACTCACTGAGAAGGCAGGTGGTGATATTAATAATTAGAAATATTGTATCGTACACCAGATGTGAGGTTCATCAAGTTTATTATTTTTAGTTCTGTGTTATTAAAAATAGTAATTATAATTCATATCGGAGTTAATTTTTTAAAATCCCCTAAAATTAATATATATTATTCAAATAAACGTCATATTTAACTGCAATTTTTATTTAACCACTCAATAAAAATATATAAGGCCATTTTAAACTTTTTATAGATAGTTTATTTATTTATTTACTTAAGTTTTGCTAATAGCTTATTATCTTAGTGGACAAAAATAATATCTTAAAAAATCATAAATAAATATATACTAATCTTTTATTGATAAATTTCTTAAGTTACATACTTTCCATTTTTTTAAATAAATTTAATGTTTTTTTATAGGATAGAAAATATATTTTTATAATTGATGATATTTACATTGGCTCAAGTGTTAGTAGAAAATATAAAAGTAACTTGTATTTTTAATTATAAAATTAGTTCATCTCTACATATGAGAATATGAAGTGCTTAGAATAAAAAAAATCAGTCGTAATTTTAATCAAATATTGCTTATAACGTATTCTCTTAATTATAATATTTGATCATCAAAATATCGTAAAGTTAATATATATTCCAAGGAAGATTAATTAATTCGAAAGTGTCCAAAGCAAAACTACTGAAGCAGCCTCATATTGTATGAAAATGGGTTTTATTTGATCAAAAAATAATTTGTCAATAGTAAACTACATTCAATATCCATATGTAGAAATCATTAGTATATTGTTATTTAGTACTTCTAGTATGAATAATGGGTTAGTAGCGCGACCTTCCCATATTGAATCTGGCACCTTCTTATTCCGGAACACCTTGCCGCCGGGTTGGGTGAGCCACTTTATTACATTGTTGTTTTTGTGGCTCGTGACTTGCCTCTTCTGACCGATTTAATATACTACGAAGCCAGATGAAAATGAAAGTGTAGGGCGATGTCTGTTTGTGCCTTTCGTTGATTTGTTCTTACCTAGACCAGGTAAACAATACACAACGTCATGGGGATTATTATACCACGGGCCGAATAGCAATCATTACTTTTATTTAACACTTCCTGTGCTTATGGGATCATTTAAATAATCTCAAACACATATTATCATCATCAGTACACCCATAGTCTTATGCCTTCCACTTACAATCTCATCTAACTATAGTCCGTTCGCTGTTATCATACAAGGCACTCGTTAATTTAATTTAATTCTCTTTACTAACAATACACACCCTATTTTTATTTTCTTTGGTTTTGAAAATATTATACAAATACTTAATACCACAAGTAATTATTTTAATAATAATAATTGTATGTATAAAAATAATATAAAAGTAACGAGTGCTTTTGTGTGGAGAGTTATTTTCTTTGTCGCTGGTCACAGCGAATAGACTATTATAACGTGGTATAATGTTATGTTATATTAAATAAAAGATATAAAGATATTTAATGTTATATTAAATAAAAGCTGTTGAGGGAATGGACACAAGAGACGTGTGTACTGTTTGAAGCGTCGTATGGAACAGGGCGACTGTTGGTGCGTGCCGCCGAGTGCATACGTGTGTGTATGTGAGTGTATGTGAGTGTGATGCTACATGCGTCCCCCAAAAGTGGAGCAAGAGTTTGAAGAACCCGTGAAACTTTTACGACTCTATACAATGCTACGTGTGATGTCTCAAGTGTCCAGTTGATTCTATACAATAATATGTATGAGCTTCGTCATTCTGCGTCAACGAATCGCACTTTTTTGCTGACTCTCCCAGACCTAGTTACGTAGTCGTCGGATGAGTCAGGTGCTGATGAGTGTTTAAGATTGTTGCTGCCTTTGCCTGACCTAGTTGGGCTGTCTGCTGACTCGTCAGTTAAGAAGAATGCTGGTTTCAGTCTGTCTGTGTTCACAATTATTTGTGTCCCACTTACTTCAATTTTGAGGTTGTTATTTTTTCTTTCAATGACTTTGTGGGGTCCTGTATAAGGCTGGACCAGTGGTTTCTTAACTGCTCTTCTGAGAAAGACGTGCTCACAGTTGTCTAACTCATCCGGCTTGTAGAGTTTTTTTCTGGTGTTATTTCTGGACAACTTGGGTCTTAAAGTTGACATTGCCCTGATGAGATCTTTGGTTGATTCGTTTGATGTTTTTTTTGATGTTTGAGGTGAAATTACGTCACCTGGTAATCGAAGTGAGATGCCGAATGCTCTTTGTGCGGCGGAATATTCATCGCCGTCCTTAACCGCGTTCCGGATGCCCAGGAGTGCGATTGGTAGTGCATCTATCCAGTTGGTACTGCCTTTGAGTTGGGCCATTAGACTAGTTTTGATAGTTCTATGCAGTCTTTCAACCTTATCGTTAGCTTTTGGGTTATAAGCAACAGTTCGGTTGTGATCAATGCCAAGAAGTTGACAGTACTTGTTGAATACCTCTGATTCGAATTGTCTTCCTTGATCGCTAGTGATGGTGATAGGTGAACCGTACCTAGCGATCCAGTGAGTCAGCAGTGTTTTGATTACCGTGTCAGCTGTGATGTTTTGTGCTGGGATGGCTTCGAACCAGGATGTTGCTCTGTCAATCATTGTTATTAGATAGGACATGTCTTGGCAGATAGGTAATGGTCCAACTATGTCGATATGGAGGTGTTCGAAACGATCGGTTTCGATGAAACTTCCATAAGGACTGCGAGTGTGGCGGTGGATTTTTGAACGTTGACAGGTGATGCAGTTTTTAACCCACTTCGTTACGTCTTGGTTGATACCTTTCCAGAAAAATCGTTCCTTGATGGCTTTAATTGTAGATCTGCTGCCAGTGTGAGCTATGTCGTGAACTTGGTGAAAAGCTTGTCTGCGCCAGCATGCTGGTACGAAAAGTCGCGCCTTCTGCGTTGAAGTTTCGTACCATAATGCTGGAGCGTTTGCTGATGTTATTTTCTTGAATTGTAGTGTTGGGTGCTGTTTGAGATTTTCCAGCTCTGGGTCATTTGTTTGAGTTTTTGC